>JZKD02S1677700.1:217251-242116 GCA_000966675.3 Picea glauca
AGAAATACACCACCCAATAGAATGAGAAATTCATCAGTCAAATAAATGTAAATTCCATAGATCAAGCGAGTGGGTAAGATATCAAGCAAGCGAGTAAGTAAATAATACTTCAAGCGAGCAAGAACATATTCAGAAAAGAATTCATGTCCTCAAAAATCCAAGCATCAATCGAGACGATAAGAGAAATGAAATTGATCTGGTTATATGCTTCAATCGAAGGTCTTCGACCAATCAAAAAACCAACCCGACCAGATTACACAAGCTAATAAAATAACAAAAGTTGACCAATTCAGGCGTATTCCCCGAAAACAATAAATCGACTTAGTCGAAGAAGTTGATCCACATGAGTATGTTAACATAATTAATGCTCAACAAGACAAGTTTGACTACCATAGAACCATCAATACAGGTGTCCCTTCACACGAAAAGTAATTACACCCTCCATTACAATCGAGGCATGTGAATTAATGATGCCACTAGGAAAATTAAATTCCCCGCGCCATTTCCCACCTATAAATATGGACGAGGCATACGAATTTTCCTCACTTTTTCTTACACTAGAGAACCCAAGTAATCATAGCATTGAAATTGAAGCTACGCATCCAACTCCATAACTTCATAAATATCTATCTGATAGCTAGGAAATTGTAGACATGCCAAGAATGAGAGGACAAGTAGAATATTCCTTGGTTGAGCCAAAGATAAAGTCCAAAATTGAAAAAGTGGGTCTGACTAATATGGAAGCATTCATGCAAAACATTCGCGGGACAAAAATCGAAGAAATTGATTGGTCTCTGCACTGGTAGAATTTTATTGTGTGGGGAATGGAAGCTAGTGCATGAAAGGAGGAAACAAATTTCCTCGAGTAGATAGGAATCCAACATTTTCTGGTCATGCCTCAAATTGCAGAGTTCAACAGATGGAAGTAAGAAGTTGCAAAGTTTCTAGTAAGTTGGTACCATAATGGGTGTCTCTAGCTCAATTTCCCAGTCGAAATCACCAGAGGTATGATTAAAACAGGATCAATGGAATACCGAATGTGGATATGCATGTCCCCAAAACCCTAAACTCCATTGACTCGATTTAGGCTCTCGCAGGAGGAACCTTAGCCAAATATTCAGAAGGGATACTAATTAACAGAGTAATTGAAATTCACACGAAATGGACATGCATAATAGTCTCGCTATGCTTTACACGTGTAGGTCAAGCTTCAGATTTGAATCTTACAATGTTGGAATCAATTGGACAAATCCTTGAGTCGAGGGAACAATTCGAATGGGAAGAGAACTTAGTGACATTGATTAAAATAAATTGCAAGGATTTTCAATAAAAAGGTCAGGCCATCAAGTTCCCATCCCTCCTAATTGATCTCACCATGAGCCAAGTCATCCCAATCGGGGAACTTCTGTTTACCCTAAAAAAGACCACGACCATGAACAACTATGAAATGTTTTCACCTGGAGTAGTTAGATCATTGGAGACTCCCCCCGCTGAGGTAATGTTTAAGTGTTGGTTATATCATTTACAGAATGTCTAACACAAGTGGAAAGTCGAGAAAAAATCTTGACGAGCCTTAACACCGAGTGCCAATATTCAATTAAGCTTCAACTACACTAAGCGTTGGTGTGGAGTCAGTGGGGGTGCCAACAGATTTGATCAAAACAATTTAATGTAATAGCCACAATCCCCCCTTTCTCGGGACAATAAAGGAATTTATGGGCGGGGGGGGATGTTGTAGGGGTTATTCAGCTCTGTCAACTAGACCCACTAGTCGACTAGCCAAGTCGACTGTAGCAGTCGGTTAAGGAATTCGATCAAATAGATAGTTAGAGTTGATTGATTGAGCAATTGAGAAATGTAACCAACTGGAAACTATATATCATACATATATATGTGTGGTTATGTAATGGAAAGAGAGAGGCTATATTTATATCTAATAAAATTCATTGATGGTTCTCCCACTTCTTGTATATATATACTTGTATCTCTATGTGCTTCTATATATAATTTTGTGATGTGTATTTCTTTGTGTAAGGATCTATCGGTAATTTCTCGTACTTTCCCTTAGACTACAAGAGTGAGTCCTCTGTGTATCTCTTGGATCCTTAACTATATCACATGCACCTTGAATATTTTGTTGTGCCTAAACTGGTCTAGTTGTTGGATTTGCAACATTATGTTCATCAATGTCATCATCTTCCTCTAAATCTAAAATTTTATTTAATGGAATCAAAGAGGAATTTGTGATATTTTCATCAACAAGAACTAATGCCTCTATATTAGGTTCTTGCTCAACTACATATAAGAGGCCCTCTTCAAATTTGAAACTTATTTCAATGAAAAGTTTTTCATTGAAAGGATTTAGTAGCTTGTACCCATTAACACTATCATGATATCCCACAAAAATACACTCTTGAATTTGGGGTTCCAAATCCCTTCTTTTCTTTGAAGGAATATGTGCCCATGCATCAAATCCAAACACCCTAAAGTGATTGAATTGCAGTTCCTAGCCACTTCAAGATTTGAATGGAGTGACTCCCTTCAATTCTTTGTGAGGAAATTGGTTTTGGATATAGGTTTCATAGTCGATAGCTTCATTCCAAATATTTGGAGTAAGGGACATGGATTGTAGCATGTAGTTTTCCATCTCCTTCAAGAATCCATTCTGCAAGTTCATTCTACTGTGGAGTATAAGGAACTATATGTTGCCACTCAATACCTACCTATTCATATAGATGGTGGAAATATTTTTTCACATACTCCCCCCCACTATCTATATGTAGGATCTTTATTCTCTTTCCTGACTTCTTCTTTACAAGGTATTTAAAGTCTCTGGAACACTACAAAATTTATGATTTCTACTTGAGGAAGTATACCCAGGTGTACCTTGACCAATCATCAATGAATGTCAAAACATACTTGTACCTACACATGTATGGGTGAGAAAATGGACCTATGATATTATTATGAACAATATCAAGAGATGACAAGGCTATCCACACCTTTCCCTTTTCAAAATTTTATTATGGATGCTTTCCAATAATGCATACCTAACATACACCAACAAAATACTTAATGTTGGGAAATCTTGTCAACATACCCCACTTGGTGAGCTACTACAAATAGAGGTAGTTAAGGTGATCGAATAGTTCATGCCACAACCTACTTACTTCATCACAATGTGTTATAAGTATAGTACAAGGATATTTTGTAATAAAATTAGAAAATACATACAACCTAGATTGATGATCTTCTTTCCCAACTGCAACCTTTGTTCCATCATAAATTTTTGTAATGACTATCGAATCAGGTGTCAACTATGCTCTCTTGTTGGTACCTGAATGGGTGATATGATAAATGGAAATAATGTTGATGGACAAGGAAGGTACATGCAGTAAATTTTGAAAATTATCATGATATAAATAAATGGTTCCTTTCTTGCAAACCAAAATCAATGTATTATCTCTCATTAGGATGGTAGGACTGGTGTATGGATCCAAATAATTAAAGATTTACTATGATGAGGCCATATGATTCAATTCTCCTGAATCAAGAACCCATGTATATAATGAGGAAGACATAACAACAAGTGCATGACATGTTTCCTTTCCTTTACCTTTATCATCTTGTGGATTTTCAGATTTCTCATCTTTCTTGATATTATTAGCCACATTGGTATTATGCCTCTTTAGAAGATGGGTTATCTGATCAATATGCTTCCTCATGCATGAATTTTATCCATGATTTTCTTTCTTGTAGTAAGAACATATCACCTTCTCCTTCTTTTTTTTCCTAGTTTTAGACTTGGAGGACTCCTATGTAGATTTTGGATTGTTCTCCTTTTGATCTTGGTCTTTCTTTCATTTGAATTGTTACTTAAGTTTGATTCTATTCTTTCTTCCCTCATTTGTATAAAGTGTGTGCAAAGTTTTTTCTTGAGGGAACCAATTCTAATTTTTTTATATTTCTCATGGATGAGTGAGAAAACAAAATCATATAATGAAGGAATCCTCCAAGCAACTCCAAATGTACATTTTGTTTCATGGAAGGTAGAAACACAAATTGAGTATTCAGGACCTAGTTTGGATGGAATTGAGAGAATGATATTCTCTTCATTCTTTCATACAACACATAATTTGAGATTAAGAAATAGTGATTTAAAATTAGTGAATAAAATCCTAGATAGTATTGAATATGCTCGAGCTCAAATTGATGAACTCGTTCTCCAACTAATGTCCTTGAAACACTTCCTACTTCTCAAAGAGTCCTTCCATCTTGGTTCAAACTTCATTGGGGTATTTTGTAGATTTAATATGGAATAAGAGGTTGAGAAAATAGAGATACATAACAATCCATATGCCTTATCCATTTGATTAAACCATTTTTCATTTTCAACAATGAGATTTGGTTTAGTCTTTGTTCCCATTGTGATATTGTATAGGCCTTTATTCCATAATAGAATAACCACCTAAGTATTCAATTTATAGTATTTGAATGGGGTGATTATTATATACTGAGACTAATCCATCCTATTTGGTATTCTCTAATATTTGTCTTCCACCAGTAAACATGTATACTACTCCCTTAGATTGAAACTCTCTATGATAACATGTGAAATTTGATTGATAAACATGGAATAGGATATAGAATCTAATCGATACAAAATATAATCAAAAATTTGAGAGAAGAGAGAAGAAGAATAATTGGAGAAATATAATTCCTATTAACTTGCACACATGAAATTGGTCATCCAAATATGAAGGTAAGTAATACAATGCAATTGAAGGAAAAAGAATAGAATTAGTGCTCATTCAACTATGCTAGGATTAACTACATGCAAATCATGAGAGAACATGCACTAATTATCCAAGTTCACTTTTATGAGGAAGTTAACTTTTATTTTACTATCCAAGTGGAGTAAACTATCTCATAATAGATAAGTGGAGAAACTAGATCCTAGAAAATAATGTCTACTCCTCAAGTGTGCACTTATTCCTAGAAAGTAGGATCTGAACCTTTAATGGAGGAAAGAAGAAATCCTATCCCTTGAAAAGTGGATTCTGCCAAAGATAAATCCCTAGAATTAAGGGATGAGTCACAAGTGTACTCTAAAATCAAGAAATTGATGCATGTGAGGAAAATTGATGCATGTAGACCAACATCTATTTGACCACAATTCTTGAAAAACTTCCAGTAATACCATGTCAATTATAAGAATCCTCTAATGTTCTTCATCTTTTTGGAAATTGACCTTTCCATTATAGGTTGTATTTTGTTAGGGTCCACTTCAACCCCTTCATGATATACAATATTTAATGTACTCAATTCCTTCTATAAACCATTGAGGATATGGGGTACTTCTTGAAAACATAATTTTCCATTCCCTTATCTTCCTCTAATACCATAATCCTCCATATCATGCTGTTAATGAATTAATTCATGCAATCATGAAAATGAAGGCTCATGAAAACATAATTAATCAATCATAATTACAAATGTGAACTTATACATGCAAACATAACAACATTTAAATTCAACATAATTACAATAAACCATGAATACTTATCTTATGGTAATAATTCACCAACTAGTTATAGATGAAGGACATTCCACCCAACTATAGGATCTCTATTTCCCATACTCTTTCTGGAATAGGGCCAACCCTAATTTGAGGCAATAAGTCAACAAGGACAAATTTTTCTATGACTAGATCTAATCCTCTCACATAGCCTAATTTTCCTAGAATTTACAAGTTGTAAAATCTCACAACAATTCCAATCGACCAAATCTCTTTCCCCTTCAACTTGCACAACCAAGGGATGGGATTGCCTTCTCTACCATGTAGTCCCTCAGGCTATCCCACTTCCATCTAGGGCTCCAGGGTCAACTAGGAAATATTTCTACTGAGGAATCCAAGAATCCCGAGCTATAATGTATTTTCCTCAATGGAAATAATTCCTTGTGTACATTGCATAATTCTCACATAGTATTCATAAGAGACATACTCCTATTATTATAAGTTGTAGTATGGTGTAGGATATCTCCACATCATTTATAAATAATGAATGGAAAAATTCTCGACAACAACCACAAGTCAAGTACTATATTTGCATGCTCCCAACTCATTACATGTCTTCATAAGAAGCCCATGTACTTCACTTGGAAATTAATCCCAAGGTTGATATAAATTATAATAATATAAGACCAGAATTTAGGATTAGGATTAAATTAATATTATTTTACTTCCCCCCCCGCTTTGAACTTCCTAAGCCTCCTTTCATTCATCTCTAGTGGATCATACTGCCCCCCTATATTTTTTCCACTCCCTGTCTAGAGTCGATGATGTATTTTATTATCATTGTACAATATTTACATATTAAATTTCTTTTCCCTTATCCATTCATCATATACAAAATATACATTGCTAATATGGGGATAAAAAATAGTGTGTTACACAATATGAACCAAATATTCCATTTCTTGAATGCTAAAGGTACACTTGGAAGGATTCATATATATGTTGTTTCTCTTCCAATAGATTTAAGACCACATCAACATGCTATACATGATCTTCCTGAATTTTTTTGTATACTAGTATATTGGCAAAAAATAATAACAAAATTTTTTTGAGGAATGGTTTGAAAAATGGAATTCATCAATCTTTGAAATGTTGAAGGTGCATTTCTAAAGCCAAATGGAATCACCAAAAACTTACAATGACCTCCATGCATTATAAAAATTGTTTTTGGAATGTATTCTCACCTCTTTCTTATTTGATGATATTTAAAATCAAGATCCAACATGATAAAGAAAATTTTTCCTTGCAACTCATCTAATAATTCATCAATGATAGGAATAACAAAATTATCTTCAATGGTCACTTTGTTGAGATCTCAATAATCTGGCCACATATGCCATTATCATTTATTTTTGTGGAAGATCACAAGTAGTGAAGATAAAGCACTTTGGATAGGTTGAATGATGCTATCCCCGAACATTTCTTGAACCATATGCTCAATCTCACTCTTTTATGCATATGGGTACCAATTTTTTTTTCTAAGCGAAATCTCACCAATTTGGGCGAATTTTATTTTTTTTGAAGAAATATAGGCTAACGTTTTTCATGTTTTCATTAAAAATAAAACACTTCTAGTCTAATTTATTATTATAGTTATGCATACAACTATATTTTTCCATAAATATATAACATATTTTTTTATAGTTTCACCAAATAAATTATTATACATCCCAAATGTTAGGAAATATTTTCTACATATAGATGATTAGTTAATATAAAGTACTCTTGGGAAAACCATGAATTTTCAATTGAAGTGATGTAAATTTATGTAGGAAAAGAAAAAAAAAATCACTTTCTTCAACATGTAGGTGGTATCACATGTTGTATATTAGTGTGTATATTTGTTTCCATGTATTTCCAAAGATATTTTCCTTTTCTTTTGATTTTTGTAAGTATTCTAGAATGAGATTTTTCTTGTTAGTTATTGTGAATGATGCATATGTAACAATAATGGAATGGTGTTGTCACCAAATTTTAAAGGTAGTAATAAAATATAAATGGGTTATTATCTAAGATGAATTCTATATATTTTTATAAATATGTTTTGATAATTTATGACTTATGTGATTTGAAAAAGAAAGCATTAGTAATAGATACACAAGGAAACAACATTTATTAACTTGGAGAGAAATATGCCTCATGGAAGAAGACACATACACTTGGAAGAACTATACTCAAAATTTTAGAGGGGTTTTTATGAAACTAAAAGATGAGAAGGATCAATTTTTCTGGTCTATGAACCCCACTGGAAATTATGAACCAAGAATAGGATATAAAGATTTATCATTGGATTGCATTGATACACCATAGATCTGGTGATGGAAACAACTTTGGAAATTTAAATGTCCAATCAAAGACAAATTATTTATGAGGCTCCTATTGGAAAATAAATCTCTAACATGGGGCATTCTATAGAAAAGGATATACAAAGGTCCAATAATATGTTGTATTTGTATGAAAGACTATGTAATCAATTTTTCATATTTTTTCATGCATATTTACTATGGAGGTATGGATAGATTCAAAACAAGTAGAAGGTCTAAAAAATTCCAGGAAAGGAATTACCATTGAGGAAACTCTCAAGGGATGGTGTTTAAACAAAGAAACATTGAGATATAGATCTCTTCCTCTTACCCTAGCCTAGGGAATGTGGTTATCTAGAAACTCCAAACTATTTGAGGATAAGGAGATCATAGCTCTGCAATCTTCCATGCAAAGTATAAATGTCCTCTTTTCTTTTCCTTATCAAATAGAATCTCATATTTAAAAGAATATCTCCTAAGAAATCATAAATAAGGAAATTCCATGAGAATTGTTTTGATGGGGTTTCCCAGGGAACTCCCTCTAGAGGAGGAGATGGGGGAATTATTCATCTCTCTACTAATGATAATATCTATTTTTCTAATGGTATAGGAAATGAATCAAATAATTATTGTAAATGAATGGAACTCAAACTTGTGTTATCATTGGCTTTGGAAAATGGAGTTACACACCTTCAAATCCATGGTGATTCCCTTCTAGTTATTCAATGGATGAAGGACAATTATATTTATATAATTCCACTCTACAATATTTATATATTGATCTTATGAACAAAAAGTCAGTCTTCTATCCTTTGCAAACGTTTATAAGGACATGGAGAAGATAATCAGGTACCCAAAGATAGACTTGAATTGGAAATAGGAATTTGGAAAATTACTGAGAGCTCACAAGCTCACACCACATATTATATACATGACCCCTAGTTTTAATTTATTTCCTTTATTTGGAAAATTAGGACAATTGTTTTTCTTTTAAGAGGCCTATATAAAACTATGCACATAACTACCGCTAATTTTGAAAATATATTTTTCGTTTAGGTTGGATTTTTCTAGAAATAGACATTTTCTTAAGATTGTATAGTCGTACTTAGTAATGCATTATCAAGAAAATAATTTCAAGTCTTAAATTTGTAATTTTATCAGAAACTTTGAAATTTTCTAAAACATCTATCTGCTCGAGACATTACACACTCACCTAGTAATTCGTTTTCCTAAGTTTTCTAGTCTAATGTTGAGAGCACTATCCATAGAAGAGAATATTCCCTACAAAATGGGGTGCCTTCTAAAAAATATGACACCCTCCCTCTTCATTTTTGACTTTCTTAGACTTCAGTTAGACTAGTGGAGGTAACTCATACATGGAAACCTCAATTTTTATCACAAGTAGTTACATGTTCACCTCGATTTTATCACTAGGAGAGCACATATCACATGAATGTGGATATAAGGGAAAATATCTTGTCCATACATGTGTTTATCTCACCTACACATGTGTGACTCAACTAACTAATGATTGCATGGACAATTAACTAGGACTAGGTGGCAAATTAGGTGGAAGATTACTCTGATTTTCGTCAGTGAGTGTCTTAATATCTCTAGATCACTATTATGGTGCATTTACTTAGCCATGTAGAGTATTTCATGTATATATTACTCATTTTACCATTCAGTTAATGCAATTAAATTATTCGTCCTCTCATTCTTTCTTTTCTCTCTTTGTTTCTTTTGCAAGCTTTGTCTGAATTTCTCTAGCTAGGTTATATGTGTGTTGAAGTTACTTCACACACACCTAGGATTTATTTTTCCTAAGGTTTTTCCTATGTGTATTAGGCTTTATCCAGTCTCCTAAATTTTAGGGAGAATATTCCTCTAGGAGAATATTCTCTTTAGTTTGACTAGTTGAGTGGAGTCTAGATGCTACATTGGTTTTGTCAACATGAAACATTGGGATCATTACCAGATAATGCGCATTGTCCTTGGGATCATCACCAAACTAGTGCATTACCCATGAATCCCTGATCTCCTCCTCACTTCACTCTGTTTTAGTTAGTTAACTGAAGACTAATAGGATAGTTAACTCAACTAGGTGGCAGTTCACTCCTGTAACTTCCCGAGATACTAGACTAGGTGGCAGTTCACTCCTGTAACTACCCAAGAGACTAGACTAGGTGGCAGTTCACTCCTGTAACTGTTGGTGTGTGTAAAGATCACTCCAGAACACCACTATGGCACATTGGATTCACCTCTAGTGCGCATTGGTTGAATTATACATAGTATATCATGTGTAAATTACTCATTATTCATATTTACGGTTAATGAGAATTCTTCCATTCTTTCTCTCTTGCTTCTTCTTTCTCAATTTATCTCTACAAATGTGTGTGGTGTTTTCTAGATAGATATATTCTATGTAGGTTCAAAAAATTTACATGGTATCAGAGCTGACATAATTCTAAGAAAAATCTACACCAAATTATTTTTGCAGGTACCAAAGATTGAAGACAATGGAAAAATGGAATTCCCAAAAGAATTCATTCTTACACATTAAAACCTATTTGCATGGAAGGAGAAGATGGCCATGCATATTTGAAGAAGAGGATTGTACAGGTTAACAATGAATACAGAGACAGAAACGACATCATCCATAGAAAAATTCAAGTATCTAAATCGAATGGACGAAGCATTCAGAACAATTTGCAGTCTCATTTCTCCCAATCTCCTTTTTAACATATCTTCTTGTAAAACCCCCAATGAATCCTGGACCACCACGGAAGGGCCCTTTGGAAAACATAATGATATGAGGGGAAACATGATCGAGGTGGAATTTCTCACATTGGATCCAAAAAGCGTCGACAATCTCCAAGATTTCTTTACAAAATACAAGGATTTATTGTCGCAACTCAAAGCTTGTAGGGTTGATAAATCTAAGGAGGATAAATAAATGGTTCTCACCATTCTCTCCAAAATTGGTCCTGAATTATCCTTGTTTTTATCCACATTCCATTCACTCAAATTCACCTCTGGAGCCACCTAGAAGATGCCTTCTCTTAAGGAATTTATTGAATCCATGACACAAGAGAAAACCAGGCTTATCAACATGGGAAAAATCAAAGGCCCAAAGTTCCATGCACTTACTGTGCAATATGGAAGCCATCAATATCATAAATCTAAAGATAAATAAAAAATGAAATCTCATGCAAATTCAAAGAAGGAAGGGTACTCGAAACCCTTCACCTATGCCTCCAGATCCAAAGGTGGAAATGGAAGAAAAGGGGAGAAATGAACATACTGCCATAAATGATTCCATCCAGAATATGCATGCATGAAGAAAAAATGATCTAATGACTCAAATTATTCATCAAAGTAAACTTGGAGACCACATTCCCTAGGGTTCTAAGAAGAATAAGCTAGAAGATCAAAATCCTAAGAAAGGAAATTCTAGCCATGCCTTGATTTCCATCCACTCCTCTCTCAATTCTTGGATCATAGATTTAGAAGCATCACATCACATGGATACCAAAAAAGTAGTCTATTATTCATTGGATGCATGCAAAGGTCCTCTTATTCTGATGGGGGAAAACTCTCCAGTTGAGGTCACCGACAAAGGAAGGATTGAGCTCACCAACGGAATCTTCGAGAATGTGATGCACGTTCCAAAACTTTGTGTCAATCTTCTGTCCATGTATCAAATGAAAAATTGCATCACTAGAAAGAGAGTCATATTCACACCTGATTTAGTGGATATATACGGCATGAAAACCAATTCCAGGGTTGCTACCGGTGAAGTAAATCACCAATCTAGATTGTATACATTTTCTGAATTTATTGAACCAGATTTTTCTTTACCGCTTACCCATGTTGATGAAAGAAATAAGATATGGCACGAAAGGTTCAGGAATTTGAATTTTATATATATGCAACAACTTATTAAACAAATATTGGTTGTCGGTCTACCAGAAATCCATTTCTCCATAGGAATATGTGAGGGATGTGTTCTTGCAAAACACCCTAAAGAAAAATTTGACAAAGGAAAGAATCAAAGAGCTTCCTCTCCTTTAGATCTGATCTATAGTGACCTCATGGGCGCTTTTATTCATCCATAAATTAGAAAAGCGAGGTATGTTCTCATTTTTGTTGATGATTTCTCACGTTTCACATGGATTTACTTTCTTAGGAAAAACTTAGAGGTCTTTCAACACCTCAAACATTTCAAAGCCCTGGTTGAGACACAGTCAGGAAATAAAATCAAAGTCCTATGAACTGATAACGGGGGAGAGTATGTAAATCATGAGACCCATAATATTTTTCATGAGAAAGGGATTCAGTTTCAACACACAGTTCCCTATACTCTACAACAAAATTGAGTTGATGAGTGGAAAAATAGATCTCTAAAAGAGATGGCATCTTGCATGCTACATGCAAAATCACTTCCACAGAGATTATGAGCCGAAGAACTTAATTGTGCAACCTACATCCCAAATAGATATCCCCATATATTATTCAAGGATAAGACCCCCTACAAGGCTTGGAGCGGCCTCACACTGGAAGTGACCCACTTTCATATTTTTGGTTCACGTGCATGGGATCAGATTCCCTCTGAAACGAGGAAGGAACTTGATCCATAGAACACTGAGTGTATATTTAATGGATACCCCGATGATGTGAAAGGATACATAATTATTGATCTTTCCTCAGACTGACTCATCATTTAGCGAAGTGTCCAATTCGAGGAAAGTGTCTTGCATGTACCTCAACAGTCGCATGAAGACACCTTCATTCTTCCACCTGTCTGTGATGATGAGCATGCACATGCCGAATCTTCTTCAGACGAGAGTTCTAATTCAGAGGATATATATGATCCAGATACAAATTCAATACATTCAGATGTAGATTCAGTGCATCCAGATGCAGATGCACGCTAGAGAAGAGGCCTAAGTGGGTCCAAACTACTCTTTAGGATGCAGGGGATATTTTTGGTAATCCAACCAATAATAGGAGGAATCGATCTAATTTTGAGGAGCCTCCTATTGCACTCACTTCCACTGAACCATTTCCCTCTAGGCATATTTTCTTAGTTTAGTATTCAGATCCACAGTCTTATGGCAAGGCTGTTGGAAATCCCTTTTGGGAATCTTCCATGGAGGAGGAGTACAACTCCCTCTTCGAGAAATAGACTTGGGATCTGGTTCCCCTTCCTTCTGGAAGGAAAATTTTCAGGTGCATATGGGTCTATTGGACCAAGAGCGCAATGGATGGAAAAATTAGCATATAAAAAGCCAGGATAGTTTCTAAATTCTTCCAGCAGGTGCATGACATTGACTATGATGAGACCTTCACTCTAGTAGCGAAAATGGATTCCATGTGTTTGGCACTTTCCATTACAACAACCAAGTGATGGGAAGTCCATGATATGTACATGAAGAATGCACTTATTCACAGTGATCTCTCTGAGGAGATATAAATGGAGAAACCCCAGGGATTTATGGAGGATTCATCTTTGGTTTGTTGACTGAAGAAATCTCTTTATGGCCTCAAGAAGGATCTGAGGGCATAGTATGCCAATATGGACTCCTACCTGTTGTCACAAAACGTTTTATGTTGTAAATCAGACCCGAATGTCTACATGCTCAGGATGGTTTCTTCACTTCTACTCTTAGTTCTGTATGTTGATTGTTTGTTGATCACTAGTTGCTTGACTTCGGCTATTTCTACAGTCAAGAGGATTCTACATGACATGTTCTTTATGACAGAAATGGGTTTGCTACACTTCTTCCTTGGACTCAAGATCAATCAGGATGCATCAGGGATCAAACTATCTTAGGCCAAGTATGCACGATATCTCCTTGAGAGATTTCACATGACAGATTTCAAGTTTTCTCCAACTCATTTCCTATGAAGATTCAAACTTGAGGATGGATGGGACACTCCACTGGTTGACATCACACTATAAAAAAAACTAGTGGGGACCTTGTTATACATGACACACTCTATAACATACCTCTCCTATGTAGTTGGTGCAGTTTCTAGGTTCATACAGGAGCCGCATGAGCTACATTGGAAGGTTGCAAAGTGTATCCTTCAATACGTACAAAGAACCATCAACTTTGAGATTCATTATGTAGAAAAATATACATTAGATCTCATCGGGTTCATTGATTCTAGCTGAGTTGGCAATAATACTGATCGCAAGTACACATCTGGTTACTCACTCAGTATTGGTGTTTGGTCTGTCTATTGGCCGAGCAAGAAGCTGGTTTTTATTTCTCTATATTCAATGAGACAAAGTACAATGGGGTAGTTAACAAAACCATTCAGGCTATGTGGCTAAAAAAATTTCTCACTGAGTTGGGCATTCAGTTTCATCGACCAATTTTCATCTTGTGTAACAACTATATCACTATGAAGTTCTGCATAGATCTAGTTCAGAGGAAACAGACGAAGCACATCAAGATACACATGCACTACATCTAGGACTTAGTGCATGAGGGGATCATTGACCTACAGTTATGTCCTTCAATAGAAAAAATGATAAACATCTTCACCAAGACCTTCATTGAGAAGAATTTCCATTCTCTTCAAAGTCGTCTTGGAGTGAAGGACACAGTTGCCAAACAAATAACAATTATTTTTTTTACATACATTTTACCTTGAGGGTGGGTTTTCCCCATGAGGTTCTCCCTCTTTCCTCACTTTATTTCAGTGTATCTTTTGTATTTTTGTACCTAACATGGCTTCATTGTCGGGACCCATTATTTATTTTCACCATAGTGATGTTTAGGGGGGGGTATTGGAGTTACTTCACACACACCTAGGATTTATTTTTCCTCAGGTTTTTCCTATGTTTATGATCCAGATTATTTTCAACACGAAATGAGAGCGGAGATATAATAAATAAATGCATAGAGATATCACAGATATTCAATAATATAACATAAATTCATCATATATGCAACCATAAAAACATATATACAATAATACACGATTTCTATTAATGAAATAAATGTACAGAGACTGTAAAAATACAGAGTGAAAGACTCGCTAGAATGGTAGTGGCAGCTTATCTCTTAGAAGAGATGTGACAACTACTCACATTCGCAAGAAGATGATTATAATGAGGATCTAAAGGATTTTTTACAATAAACAAGAATTCCAAAAACCATAGACATCCAAAAACCTAACCCTAGGAGATGAAGCACCAAAAGTCATGTGGGCCGCATTTGGGTAAGCTAGTACATCAACTTCCCGGGGTCGTAACTTTTGCATACGATCTCCGTTTTAGGCGCATGATAGACCATTGGAAAGGTATCGTAGAGGAGATTCATTTTGGGGGAAATATTTAAGGAACATCCATATTTCTCCCCATTTTCCTAAAAACATCGTTTAAGGCCTCAAAATGGCCCTAGAAGTTAAAAAATGCTAAAAATAGTAAATTACCAAAATTGCCAGAAAATTGTTTTGAGCCAGTTGGAAAAGGTGGGTGGCCATCGATATCCACCTGTATCAATTTATTAGGATTTATCTAGTCTCCTAAATTTTAGGGAGAATATTCCTCTAGGAGAATATTCTCTTCAATTTTCACTTTAGTTTGACTAGTTGAGTGGAGTCTAAATGTTGCATTGATTTTGTCACCAGGCAACATTGGGATCATCACCAGATAATGCACATTGTCCTTGGGATGATCACTAGAGTAGAACATTACCGATGATCCCCTAATCTCCTTATCACTTCACTCTCTTTCAATCAATTAACTGGAGACTGATAGACTAGTTAACTCAGCTAGGTGGCAGTTCAATCTCTTAACTACCCGAGAGACCATAATAGGTGGCAGTGCACTCCCGTAACTATTGGTGTGTGTCCATATCACTCTATACCACCACTATGGTGTATTGTCTTCACCTACAGTGCGCATTGGTTGATTTATACAAATTACATCATGTGTAAATTATTCATTATTCATTACGGTTAATGAAAATTCTTCCATTATTTCTCTCTTGCTTCTTCTTTCTCAATTTTTCTCTACAAATGTGTGTGGTACTTTCTAGCTAGATCTATTCTGTGCAGGTTAAACACATTTACAATGTGCATGTTTCACCAAAACTGCACATGGTATTAGAGCCCACATATTTCTAGGAGCAAGGTGCACATGCACTTATTTACATGTTCATAACAAAGATGCAGTTAGAAAGAATGGAATTTATGTCGAAAATTCTTCTCATACCACACAATTATTTCGAGTGGAAGATAAAGATTCTACATCTACTTAGAACTATAGGCTTGTACTGAATAACAATGGCTACATATGTTGAACCAATATCAACAATCGAGAAATAAAAATATCTCAACCACATGGATGAGACCTTCGGTCTTATTTGTATGGAAGAAAATAAAATGCATCAATATTGTAGAATATTATATAGAGGATGAAATCCATATAATTGGGTTAGAAGACAATATTGCCACATACACATATACTGAAGATGTGAATGATGTGAAAGATGTAGAGAATACACAACAAATCACCAAATGAAGATGGAGATGCCCAAGTTTTATGGATTTTCATACCTAGAAGAATTGATGAAGTGGATTGAAGAAATGCACCAATGGTTTAAGGGAAATGATATTAAATACCCCATGAGAGTGAAAATTGCTTGTGGAATTATTAGAATCCATGCACATGATTGGTGGAAATAGATAAAGAGAGAGAGAAAATGGAGAGGGAAAGTATAGATCCAAAATAGGGAGAAGGTGATCATAAAATAAAGATGTAAGTATGTAAACTATGATTATACCTTGAAAATCAAGAGAAGATTAGATAAATTGAAGAAGAAAAATAAATGTGTAGGAGAATAATTTGATGGATTTTGTAGAGTGGCTATAAAAGATAGCTTGTGAAAGATAATGAGAAAAGCAATTGTGAAATTTGTAGGTGGCTCTAAGATGTCCATTAAAAGGAAAAACAATTCCTAGAAGTTGTGGTCATTAGAGAAGGAATTTCATTTGGCCTTGATAATTGAAGGTGTAGAGGAAGATAAATCATGAGAGAAAGTAGTTATAGGAGAAAGGAAACTAAATTCTTTTGGTTGTGGTTATGGAGAATGTTGAGTATGTTAGTAGGATGCATGTTGTTGCAAAAACTAATGAGGAAAGTGTGTGTGAAGTGCAACGAATATTTTCAATAGAAGTTTGCATTAAAAAGAGTGAGGTAAAGATGTTCATGTGCAAATTCATGAAGAAAAAAAGAGTGTTATTCTGTGTGATAGAGTTTATGTGCAGACCAAAGATATTACTGTAGAAATAAATAATGTTTCAATAGGAGATAATGTTGTAGAAGAGAGTGGTCTTACTGGTGGATTTGCAAGGAGAATATGTTACTACAATGCAATAATGGAAGATATGTAGATTGGATTCTGTCTTCCCAAAATGATTTTTTTGGTCATTTAGTTGTAAGTGAAGGCAAATTTGCAAAAAAGAAAAATAAAGTGGAGTAGACCAAAGAATGTAGTAGTTTTGGTAGGAAGAGTCGACGAAAAAGAGTGGAGATGAAGTAGAGGAGTAGCAAGATGAAGATGATTGTCAGAAAGGAATAGTTGTAATAAAATAAAACAGAACAAGAAGATGCTTGATAAAAAAAAAACAATGAAATTTGTTGAGAAAATGGTAATGGTGTAAAAGAGGGAGAATTGAAAGGTAGTACGCACCATTCAGAGGGATTAGTTTGAGGACGTAATACCCATTGGATGGTAATTATCATTGGGTGGTATTTACAGTAATTGGTAGAGGTGGATGAGTTGTAGAAATTAGTAGAAGAAATGATAATAATTATGATAAAGGTAAGCCAAGAGAGGAAGATGACAAAGTTAAGTATAGATATAATTTTACTATAATTGCAAAGTGAAAATATAACATACCCTTTCCCAATAAAATGAAATATAATATGATACCCATTAAACTAAGTGTGTGGAACAAGACCAAAATTCTGATACAATTAAAAATAAATATAAAATTCATGAATGAAACTAATCAATAAAATAAAACATTTTCACAATGGAATTAAGCATACAAAATATCACAAAACACTTATTTTTTCATAAATCGTCAAGTAGATATGTACAAATGATGTTCCTCCAAATAATAGGATTACTGTTCCATTTATCTGAATAATAGTCCACCCTCAAGATGGGGCTATGAACCCACAATGAGTTTTGTCTCTCACATTTAGCCAAATTATCCACTCCACAACCCAAAAATCATATTTTCCAACTCCTACAACAATTATAATCCACCATCTTTCTTTCCCCTCAACATACATAACCTAATGAATGGGATCATCTTCTCTTCCATCTAGTCCCTTAGGCTATCCCACTTCTCTCGAGGGATATAATAAAAGTTTGGTCTTGAAATATCACAATTGGGGACTCTAGAAATTATTATTTATTATAGAAGTTTTCACAACAACCTTATCAAGTATTTTGAGTGATTTTCCTCTATACGAAATACACTTATAGGAATCACAGCCTATTTTTTGGCATAAAAACCTATCCCTCTCATGGATTATCTCATACACAACATGGTTCATGATATTTCCAACACCAAGCTCCCTTTTACTGTCCAAAAATATTCTTTTAAAAATCCATCCTCAATACCCACTCGATTTTCCTTTTCTCTAATGCAAGCATTGACTCTAACATTTCCCAAAAAGATATTATACTTAGTTCATACTGTCATAAATTAGTGATATGACTTTACCCACCACCTCTTACATGTATTCAATGATGGTTTTGATAATTCAAAGGAGGTAAACATTAAAAGTGAAATGGATTGGATTATTGGGAATGTTGAACCCCTTGGACCCCCTTTAGCCCCTCTCTTATGGAATCATATACCCACAACAATACGGTCTGTCTTGTATCATAGCTAAAAAAATATTTTTATTAATCTTTTCAATGTAAAATTTACATAGCTTGGCCCTTGGCCATATTCATTAGTAGAGGCTCTTTGTCCAAAAACATATTGGCTCACCAACCTAAATTACATATGTGTAATTGCATTATAATTCATAGGGATTAAAAATAGGGATGTTACAATTCCCTTCCCCTTATTTTTTCACTGTCATTATTGCACATCACTATATATGTGTACATAAATATCACAATTATAGTCTCTCCAACCTCTAATCAATACATGATCTCCAACCAAAAATGTGCATACTGATTTCATAGTTCAATAACTCTTGCATCAATTCCAACAAACAACCTCTCATTTCCATTAGTCTTCACAACCCATGGAAGTGTACGCCCTTATCTACTCCACAATCCCTTAGGATGTGACACTCCCATTATAGGGCTCCAACACGGATTAGCTAATAAGTATCACATTTGTAGCTCTAGGAACTCCATCTTTCATACTTTCACACTTTGATGAATCCTACATCAATTCCAACTAACAATCTCTCTTTCCCCTTTGTATGAACAATAAAATGAATAGGATTTACTTCTCTACACTGTATTCCCTTGGACATTCCTCATCCCCTCCATGGCTCCATCATAGATTGGATATAAAGTCTTAGAGCTGCGGCTCTAGGAACAACAACTTCATAGTTTATCAACTCCTGCATCAATCCAACCAATAATATCTCATTCCCTTCAACCTGTAAAACCTAATGAATTGCACCCTCTTCTCTACACCATAGTCTCTCAGGTTGTCCCACTCCCCTTCTAGGGATCCAAAATAGGTTGGGCATGAAGTCTCATATTTGTGGCTCTAAGAATTTCGTTTGCAATAATGGAGTCTCCAAACTTTCAAAATAGTTGCAGGTATTCCTTCTGCATTGCATATTCTATATTCCACTTTGCTTCTTCTAATATGCAAAAATTCCACTAGAATCTACTTACTCCGTGCATTTTCTCTTAATCTCCATTTCCTTTCGATGTTATTCTTTTTTGGTACTTAATTCATGTCTTTTCTCTTCAATTATTCCTATAGAATCAATGATGAAAACATACATTTTATAGCCATTATCATACAACAATGATCTTATCCATAGGATTTATCAACTTTTCTATGTAACATTTATTCAAAATTAAGTTTGCAACATAATCTAATACTTATCTATGTATTTGTTTCTTTATTTCACAAATAGGCCATGAGAAAGAAGTCATCTCATTGTCCTTTCATACACACCCTCGTGATTCCAACCACCATTCCATGTGCATTATTAAGTTTCTTCTTCCTTTCTATACTCACCCTTCAGGCTCATGCATCCTTCAATGCTATACAATCCATTAGGAAATCCATCATTTTCCAAGGTTTTCATGTGCAAGGAGAGCATCAATCATTACCATACCTCTACTAGTTGTTTGTATCCAATAACTTGTGATAATCCTAGGTTTCTAGTGTCATAAAAATGGAATTATTCCCGATATTTCCAACTTCAATATCCATCATCCCATATTWATCACACACATATAGTCATCATGAGACCTCATCATAGCAATCCCAATTATTTTCAAATCTATTTGATAGGGAAATTCAAATTTCCCCAACTATGAGATTCCCTCTCATCTTGTTTGGCTCTTCCAATTATAGGTATCAATCTTTCTTACGGTGTTACACCATTTCCATGTTCAATACCATTCCACGTAGAATCTTTGTCAACTTTCATTCAACGAAACAAATTGTCAGTATTCATGTACATTATATTTTTATTAGACATTTGCAACAGCCCATGAAGTGATCTCGGAATTGTATCATACTAACAATTGAATAAATTCTAGCTATTAATAATATTAAATGGAATGAAACTATCATTGTTTATATATTCATTATATAGCATATTGAATCTTTCATGATGCAACCAAATATTCTACCAACAAACCATTGTGCCACTACTCATGGTCACTTCTACACAAAGAATCCCTATATTTATTCTATAATACCATACATCTATATCATGTATTTAATCATGGTGATTTGGAAGGGATAACCAATATCGAAACATCATTGAAATCCTTCCTTACTAGTTTGATCATTCATATACCTTCCTCTTTGACCCATACACAACATGAGGAATATAATATTTATTTCTCTTCAGTGTCAACAAAGAGGTCTCAATCCAAACATCAATTATAACAAGGAAGACCATTGTGCACCTTTATAGTGCTATAACACTTCCATACCCAACCACATCATGTATCACACATGGATATCTTTCTTGACATTCATTTCTATAAAAGGAGTATATCTCCTAATTGCCTTGGTTATGAAAACATAACCAATATAACACAACATGCTTTTAAATTTCATGTTATTGCAGTTCAAGCATTAAATAGCCTTTGTATACTCAATGCCCTTTATCTTTACATATTAATTCAAATATTGAATTTTGATTGAGGGAATTCTTTCCTGAATTCCCTTCAACATTTATGCATTATAAATAACTAAATGCATACCTAGATGGATCTTATCAAATTACTTGATGGTGCCTAATCAAATGATATTTTGTAGAATCTTGCAGGCTCCCTTCATTAACCTCTTGATCAACTTTTTAACCATACCCATTTTTCTTCATACAGATGGTTTTCATATGTACAAACATCATCATATTGACATAGCCAACCATGCTATACACATTTTTCCTCGATAAATAATCCATAATTACTCATATTGAATTTTATCACAACATCATTATTTCACATCTATAATAGCATACTACTTTGAGTCTATAATCATGCCATATGTCCGCATGCACTAATGCATATCAATATGCACCAATAATTTATTCTAAGCATATGTACTAGTGCACATGCATTATATCTTTCCTATACGCACTATGCATCACTTATAATATCCTCTTCAGTTCATAGTTATTACATCTTTTTTGCTATCCTTGTTGCCCCTTGTTATCTCACTCTGGTCATCTATGCATTGTTGCTCCTTGATTTGAACATTTTCCAACCAAGTCCTACTCGGTCATTTTGCAATTCCCACCAATATATATCTTATCAGTATTGCAACCTTATTAACAACTCACTTTATTTAGGCAATATGGTCCCAACTTTCTCTACTTGGACCTTCCAACATATTGTAATGATGTACTTTATATCATTCCATCTTATCGATTCTATGATATCCTTTAATCAACTTAACCATTATCATTATGGTAGCCCTTGTCATTATCTCTAGTTGTCCAAATTGGCTTTGCTCATTTTTTTTTTTTGAATACTTCTCTTGTCTTCACTTCATTGAGTAATTCCCTATTAAGCATGGTTCTATCCACTCAAGACCAATATTCTCCCATGGGATGTTGTATTTATCCATTAGCTATTTAAGATGAATGGACCTTCATTATTCCATCCCTTGAATTCTTTGCACTTGTATCCCACTTCCACTATGAATTCTAATAACAAAGTGGATTTCTAGCTTTGGATACTTTTAGATAGAGGTAACGAATTCATAGAGAAGTAACTAATTCATAGATAACAATTCTTTTTCTTCCACATAGATATGTCTCACCCATCTCATGAGTCACACATCACCTCATGAAATCCCCATTCTATTTTGTACCAAGCCTTGCAACCATATTTGCATTTATACCTTCAAGGTATGGAGGCTTACCTTTCCTTCTTGTGCCTATTAATGTCATTCTTCACCTATTGGCTTCATGTTTTATGTGAAAATCCTTATTGATTTGTCGGCTGAGTATTATTTTGGATATGATCTTCCTAAGCACTTATCAACTTAGGTGACTTTCTATGTTTTTATAACAATTCTTACAACTTCCTTCCCAAGTTTCTTGAGTGATTTTCGTGTACATGAAATACACTTATAGGAATCACAACATGGGTTTTGGCATAAAATCCTAGCCCTCTCATGGCTACTCTCATACACAACATGTATGTTTCTCTTCCCAACACTAAGCTCCCTATTGTTGTCCAAAAATTTGCTCCTAAATTTTTTTCCTTAATAAGCACTCAAATTTATTTTTTTCTCATGCAAAATTTGACTCTGAGAGTTCCCCAAAAGTTGTTGTACTCATCCCATGTTGTCATATATTAGTGAGATGACCTTTCGATGACTTCTCCCACCAATCTCTTACATGTATTCAGTTATGGGATTGATAATTCAAAGGAGTTACACATTAATAATGAAATGGCTTGGATTATTAGGAATGTAGAACCCCTTGGAAATCCTTGGAAATCCTTTAGCAAGCGTCTCTTGTGGAATCATAGCCCCCCAATGTTACCATCCCTCTTGTATTGTAGCCAATGATTTTATTTTTATTAATCATTTCAATGAACACTTTGCATAGTTGGGCATTTGGCAAGCTCTATGGCCCAAAACATACTAGCTCACTAGCCTAAATTACATAAGTACAATTACATTATAATTCATGGGGATTAAAGTTGGAAAAGGAGTATATTAGAAGAGGAAGGATTTTTGTTTTGAGTGGAGAGTCATCATTAAATGATGAGTAGTTTGGAGTGTGGTAGAGGCAAATTAGGAAAATAAAAGATGAAGACATTCAATGATTGTTGATTTATCAACAATCCTCTTAAATGAAGAAAATAAAAGATGAGAGTCATCATTAAATGATGATTAGTTTGGAGTGTGGTAGAGGTAAATGAAGAAAATAAAAGATGAAGACATTCAATGATTGTTGATTTATCAACAATCCTCTTAAATGAAGAAAATAAAAGATGAAGACATTCAATGATTGTTGATCTATCAACAATCCTCTTGCTCACATTTTTTAATTAGGATATTCTAATGAATGAGCATTAGTTTTTTCTTGCACATTTTCTTACATTTACTTAGTTTTGGTTGTATTTTGTGATTGAAAATAAAATTAATGTAGTGAAATATTTATAGTACTTAACTTTTGTCAACTATTAGAATATGGAAAGTTGTATTTGGAATTTGAATAGTTAGAATAGTTGCAAGGGAAAAATCCAAAGAATACCATTATAAATATGAAGTTTGTGAATGAAAAAATAAATTGTTGGTTTTCTTTTAATTTAGTTTGTTTAGTGTGAATGACTCTAGATTCTATAAACCTATATATATAACACTTATGAATATAATGGAAATTTAAATCTTAATCTATTTATTAAATAAATAAATAATGAAAAATTATCATTATGGTAGTTCTACTTGTTTTGAATTGTGAATTGAGTTGCTGAACCGTGTGACTATTTTTACTAAATATTTTATTATTATAACTTAGTTTTCTTTATTTCAGTCAAATTACAAACCAGTTGCAAACCAAAGTGCAGTTGCAATCCAGTTTTTTTGGAATATAAACATTTGCCATTGGACTGCAAGGAGCTAGAACATAGGGCGTATTTTTCAGAATTCACATTGAGTGGCAAACATACATTCATTTAAAGAACAAATTTAGAGTAGAAATTCATTCATGCTGATCCTGTGAACCATGATGCATTCGTGTGCCTACATGACCTATAATTCCAATTTATTTCAAGCAGAAATTTCTAATAAACGGAACATATTGAAAGTAAGAAATTTATACAAGATGGAATTTATGGGGCATGATGCATCAATGCGCCGACATGACCTATAACTGGACTATTTATTCAAAGAAGAAGCTTATAAGAAGCACAACATATTGAAAGTAGGAAATGCAGACAAGCTGGAACTTATGGGTCATGATGCATTCAAGTGCCGATACGACCTATCATTCCAGTTTATTCCATCGTTTACATTATCACACCCACGCTCGTATACGTAGAATCCATTGTTCATTATGGTATAGATATATTGTTAAAAACAATAATATATTCATTTGCAGTTGCATGGGTCGCAGGTGCAGTCTGATCCACACTTGCATCCTTCGTTATCGCCTGCAACTATCATCCCCTCCATAAAGCTGCGCCACACCAAGCCACGACATTAATTTGCGAGCCAGAACTTTAATTTGCAAGCCACGACATTAATTTGCGAGGCAGACGACTCT
>JZKD02S1677700.1:256795-288753 GCA_000966675.3 Picea glauca
GAGAAAGTAATTAGGGAAGAGTTTGGATGATGTGTTGATCAGGCATGGACTATACCTTCCAACCATAACCATAAAAAAACCTACCGAGAAACGATAACCCATTGTAGAATTTCTAGATTTCACATCACCTAGCCAATCAACATCTACACACACACATGAAAATAAAAATATTTTCCTCTTTCATAACCAAGATTGTAGGAAATAGTACCACTCAGATATTGAAGAATTCTCTTACCAGCCTATGAATGAACCTTATTTGGCTTGACCATAAAATGAATTAACACATTTATTACATAGGATAAGTCAAGATGAATATCACAAAACTAAAGAAGGCTACCAATCAATTTATGATACAATGTATGTTTTGGATCTTTACTTGGGTCATCAACTCTCAATTTACCACAAAGATCCGTGGGCATAGAAATAGGTTTGCAACCTTCCATTTGAAACTTCTTCAAAATACCCACACCATACTTGCCTTGATTCAAAATGAGCTAATATTTTTCCTACCACGTCTCTAAACCAAGATAATAGGGAAGACAACTGAAATCCTTCATTTCAAATTCCTAACATAATTCATTCTTCAACCAATGAATCAATTCTTCATCATTTCCTGTCATAATGAGATCATCTACATACAAAAGAATAATCACACATATGACTTATTTACACATTTTCCATGGAACCACTGATAAATTTGAGTATACCATGCATGAGGAGTCTACTTAAGACCATATAGGGCATTCTTAATCTTTCACACGAGATCCTCTTTACAGACAAGTTCAAACCTCTGCAAGTGTCATATGTATACTTCTTCCTATAGAACACCATTTATGAATGTCATTTTCACATCCATCTAGTGAAGACTCCAACAAAAACTAGTATCCAAGGAAAGTATACATCTAACAATAGTATATCAAGAAACATTTGCAAAGGTATCGTCATAGTCAATGGTAGGAGTTTGACTAAAAAACTTTGCAAAAAAGAATTGCCCTATGCTTTTCAATGGATCCATGAACATTATGATTGGGCTTGAATATTCATCTACTACCTATAATTGTCTTTCCTTTAGGGAGTGGAACTAAATATCACACATCATTTTTCATGATAATTTCATATTCCTCTTGCATTCATGACCCATTATCTATAACATCAAGTCTCAACAAATGTATTAGGTTCAAAATCAAGCAATATAATCATCAAAGCATCAAAATTAGATACATTCCTTTTCTTTGTGATTCTAGCTTGTCTAGATCTTCCACGAAGATTCAATTTTGGATTGTCATCAAGTTTCAAACCTAAACCATCTACTATTTTCTTTATCCACATTGGTTTCCCCTTAGTTGCTTCATGATAATGTTGCTGGTATACACCACTAAAATCATTGAATTCTTCCATTTTTATGTCACTAATCATGACATCATCATTGTCTTTTACAACTAACTTGTCAGTGACCTCTATCACAGTTGGATTCACTTTTTCACCAAAAGTTTTACATGAAATTTTGAAACTTGATTAATCAAAATTAACATCTATGCATAATTTAGTTCTCTTTTCACTAAGAACATGCCCAATAAGATTATTAAATTCTAATGGACCATTCACCACTATCACATTGACTAGGAAATTCTTCCCACATAATGTGATAGGAAACTAAGGAAGAATCCCCAAAGATTAACTAGGTATTGTGCTAAAATACAACAAATGACTGGAAGCTAACACAATATTGGGAGAACCCATAGATTTCCAAGCCAAGGAGGATAAAATTCTTCAGGAGGATTCTTCATCTACTATACAATAGTGCATGTTATAAGAATAAAATTCAACCCTTATTTGGAAGTATGTAGAATAAGGATGGAGAAGATCAACAAGACTATTCCAATCAAAGGAAACACTCCTAGAGATTGGAGGTAGCATGCTTGAGTGAGTGGGATTCTTTCTTGTTTAGAAGGTTCTAAAATGGTAGTGATCAAAACATGGTTGATAGACATGTCACTCTCTTCTAGAAGAGTGGGATTAATCAAATACTACATTGGATCGACTACTACTTCATCAACCAATGGTTGAATAAGTTTCCAAGAAATCAAAGGTGGCTTAGGAGTGGAAGATATTTCATATAGGGACCACACACTTTTTACATATACAATAATAGGGCATATATGAGTAAGGATATATCTCTTGTAAAATATACAAGGGAACTTGGGATTGTGTCTTTATCATCTAGATTTATTAGGAATATCAATTCCTCTATCATGACTTGTGTTAGCTAGTTGCTTGCTGCCAATATAACTTGCATTGGATAATTTCTTATTTCCAGTATGAATTGCAATGAGTAGTGACTTGTCTCCAACATGACTTGAAATGGATGGTGACTTATATTTGAGATGACTTGCAATGACGGGTGACTTGTCCCTTTGAATTATCTTCTTCTTCTTCTTCTTCTTCCTCTTTCTATTCCTTTTACACTTTTGGTTACTAGGAGATAGACCTTCACCATAAAAGGAAGAAAGAGGAGGACTATATTTCATTGGTAAAAAAGTTTCAAGATCATTTGGAACATTGAAAGTGGACATAAAACAAATCATTATCCACATAATTAATCCAATAATATTCAATATGGCCATCAAAGTGGCACTAACATTTGCAAAGGATGGAAAAATGAAATATCCCCCTTGGGAAATGATCCCTTGGATGGTATTCACAAAAAACATTCTTGGAATATAACCAATACGAAGTTCAAAGGGAGTGTTCATGGGGTATGGAGTAATCGATCCCCTAATATAATTCCCCCAAAGGATGTTGCTTCCTCCAGAGAAATTTATACCCCCATCACTACTAAAAGAACTAGTGGAAGGAAAATACCTAGGATTGAAACTCTAACCAAATAGAAACCCATCACTTGGTATTTCCAGGCCACATATAGGTGTTCAACACACAATTATACTGAGAGGGGGTGGATGGATCAATATAAGGCTATATTTTTATTTTTTACATTCATAAACCATAATGAAGTAATCAAAAAAATGTAACAACTAGAAAACACAACATTTAACATGGAAACAATTTCGGGAGAAAACCACAAAACAATATTTTTATATATTTGTAGGCACCAACCTACGATTACAAATATTTGTAGGAACAAACCTAATAGAGACACCAATTCCCACATTTGTTTGTAGGCACCGACCTACTGGAGACACCGATCCTATCTGATGTTTGTAGGTACCAACCTACTGGAGACACAAATCCCCACAATTTTTTTTTATGTAGGAACCAACCTACTCACAAGTTTAAAATTTATTCATATGGAATTCCTTCATTGGTCTTCTTGATTCTTTTGTCTTCACAAAATATTCTCTGAACTCATTACTTATGATTTCTCCATATATACTTTGTGCTCGTTACTTCTTCTTTTGCTCTGCCTTCACTAGATCTTCTTGCTTCTTCTTCTACCTCTGCCTCAAATATGCCTTTACAATTTTTTCTTGCTAGAATACCAGATTTGATCTTCACTAATATTTGATCGTCGCACCTTGAATGATATTCAATCATCACTCACCAATTAATATGCATAAGAATATTATATTTTTACCCACATACTTTATTTCTCACAATCCTCTTCTCCTTTTCTACTTTACCATTAATTTTACATGAAAATTCATTTTTATTTGAAAATACACGACTTTTATTGAATAAATAATAATTTCCCCTTTTTTAAATTTTTTTTTTTCAACGTAAAATAAAAAGACACGACTTTTATTAAATAATTAATTAATTTTTCCCTTTTTATATTTTAATTTATTTCCCCCTCAAAGTATAAGTGTGTTCTAAACAATTGGTATCAGATTCAGTTCCTTCAAAAATAGTATAACCACTGAAAGGTAGATCTCAAGAGAACACATGGCCAATGAGGAAGGTTTCTCTACAAGCAGGGCTCTATTGTTTGACAAAACAAACTATGCCTTTTGGAGTATAAGGACGCAAACATATCTAATGGCCCTTGGTTTTGATATTTTGCAATCGTTTGTGACTAGTTATAAATCCCCAACAACTCCACCAATAGATACAGTCGAGAAAAAGGCTAGTGAAAATGATGCAAAATCCATGAACGACTTCTTGTGAAGACTTTCATAATCAGAGTTTGTCAAAGTAATGCATTGAAAATCAACTAAATAAATGTGGCACAAACTTCAAAAAATACATGGAGGCGATGATAAGGTTAAGAAAGCTAAGTTCCAAAAACATAGAAGACAGTTCAAAAGTTTGAATATGAAAGATGAAGAAAATGTTGCAGCCTATCTCCTCCATGTGGATAAAATTGTCAACACCATTAGAGGACTTGGTGAAATAATTGCAAAACCAATGATTATGCAAAAGGTGTTGAGGTCACTCCCCTTAATATTTGATGCCAAATTTTTTTCCATTGAGGAAATAAAGGATATGGATAAATTAGCAATGGAAGAATTGCATGCGATCCTCACTGTATATGAAATGAGGACTAAAAAGGAAAAACCATCAAATAAAGAAGAAAATTTCAAATCCTCAAAGAAGATGAATAACAAATAACAAAAATCAAGTGATTGTTCCAACTGTGAATTAGACATAGAGGAAGAATTGTTTTTGAGAAAACTCAAAAAGGGATCTGGAAAATACAAAGGTAAGTTTCCCTTTAAAAGCTTTAACTTTTGAAAAGTAGGACATTTTGTTGCTAAGTGTCCATATGTGAAAAATAAAAGTATTGATAATGAATAAGACAATAACTTAAAGACAAAAACTCATCAACACAAGAATAGCCACAAACAAGACAAGCATGAAAAGAAGAAGAAATATTATAAGCAGAAGAAGAGCCTCTACTCAAAAGGGGTCAATGACTCATTTGAAGAAAGAAGTGAAAGAAATCCTGGTAGTGATAGAGAAGAAACTCTCTTTATGGAAATAAAAAAAAAGATTGATGAAGAGAAAGAAATGATGGATTCAGAAGAAGCATAAAATGGTTAAACAGATGGATAAGTGGATCTTGAATAAGAACTCATGTGTGCCTTAAGTGAAATAAAAAATTTGAGAAAAAAGATTTTGAAACAAAAAGAGAAGCTACAGAAATATGAAGAACATTAATGTGATTCAAAAGCCAAAATGTCACAAAGCCTTGAAGAAATAGAAAAGATTATCATAAGTCTAAAAGTTCAATTATAATAGGCAAGAAGGATAGAAGAAGTGGGGAGAATCCAACTGAAGAAAAATGAAGAAGATTGTGAAGAGATAGAATCTGAAATTGCTTCATTAAGAAAGGAACTGAAGAAAACAACTATTGAGTCGAAGTTTCAAAAGAGTGTTGAAGCCTTATATGATATAATCAATTGTCAAAGGTATCCATTCATTAAGACTAGTCTTGGATATGATGTTGTTGTTGCCTCCCTACCTACGCCTAGCCTTGCCACAACCGAGGAAGTTTAATTTGTTGTGAGAGGAGTTCAAACTAGGTTTCCAGAAGATAAACCTACCATTGATTGTGCTAAATAGATTTATGAGATGCATGTTCCTCACATGCCATAATTTGAGCATGTTGTTAAATATTAAATTGTCACTGATATGTTGAGTTGATTTATTCCTGTAAGTGAACTTAACCCTAAGGCTACTTCCTCCGATCAACCAACACAAAAAGTTATGCCCTACAATCATCCTCACCATAAAAATCATAGGAATGACAATCATTCTTTAATACCTTTGCAGAAGAGACGTGGAAGTCAGAATTCTTGACCAGTGTCGACTACTAGGATAGATTGTGGTTGGATTGATGGATGGTTTTGGAATCATTTGACTAGATCTTTGAGGACTTCATAGTGTTGTGTATTATTAGTTTCACAATCGTGAAATATTCCTCTTACTTACTAATGATTTCCTTGGAGGTGGTCGACTGAGGATCGACTTGACATGATAGTTTATTGGAGTTTTGACTGAGTATTCGTCGACTAAATTTTGAATGGGTTGTCCATCAAATGGAATTTTCGACATGAAATTTTATTGCTACTTATTGATCCCTTAGAGGGGGAATACTTGAATTTGTTGATATGTGAACCAAACTGATGTCTTGTTTTTAAATCGATTGCTTCTTGTTGAATTGACTTGGACCGACTGAACCATGTTTAGCTATTGTAATAGATTCACTCTTTCTTATGTTGGTGACAAAGACTATCTAGATGGATAGAGACTAATTATATTGTGTTGTTGGTGACAATACCCATACTTCTTCAGGAGTTTTGATGTATCATGTTTGAGCAGTTTTTGGAGTTAGAAAAAATTAAAGGGGGAAACTATGTGCTATGTAATTTTTCTTAATATAAAATTGAAGAAACTCAGAATGAAAGATTGTGCACCAGTCAACACACCCATGGTCATAGGTTATAAATTGAGAAAAAATGATGAATAACCAGAAGCAAATCAAGCATTGTATAGGCCAATGATTGGAAGCCTACCATATGTGATGACATCAAGGCCAGAAATTATGCAAGTAGTAGGATTGGTTGCACGATTTCAAGGTGCACCAAAATAAACTCATGTGAAAGCAATAAAGAGGATATTCAAATATCTAAAGGGAACCTTGGAATCATATTATGGTACTCAAGAGGTGAATATTTTACTCTAACAACATATACAAATGTATATTGGGTAGGCAATGTTGATGATCGAAAAAGTACAAGTGAAGAAGCATTCTTTCTAGGAAATAGTCTAGTGTCTTGGTTGAGCAAGAAAAAGTCTTCAGTATCTCTATCCATAAAAAAAATCGAATATATTGTAGCAGTAGCATGTTTCACACAAGTTCTCTAGATGAAGCAAACACTTCATGATATCAAGGTAGAATATGATAAACGAATCTCAATCATCTACGACAACACAAGATGAAGAATATTTCCATCAAGTATAACTTCCTAAGAGAATAGGTATCCGAACAAAGTGTCAATATGGAATACATTGCTACTAAGGAACAAGTTCGAAACCCCTTCCCAAAGAAACTTTTGCATATCTCGGAAAGAAGTTAGGAGTGATATCTCTCTCATCTCATTGGTAAATAAACACAACTCAAGGGGAGCATACCTTTTCCATTGATGTCAAAGGGGGAGAATTGCAGATAAGAGGAGAGTTGTAGACAAGGGAAGGAGAATTATAGGTAGGGGAAGAGATGGAGACAGGAAGAATTATTTATTTTTCTTGAGGATTATGTGTTTTTGAGTACAAGGTTTTCATAAATGACAAAGGGGGAGATTGTTGAATAAATTATTGTCATTGATGTAAAAGGTAAGTAATTATTCACATATAAATATTCAAAGGAAATGTGACTTTAATAAATACAAAATAAGAAGTGGATTAGAATTTAAGTTATGAGAAAGTGGATCAAAAGAGAAGTTATGTAAAAGTGGGGTAAACAGGAAAGTGGATTAGAAATGAAGTTATGTAAAAGTAGAGTAAACATGAAAGTGGATTGAAAAAGGTAAAAGTGAAAGTGGAGTAAAAGTGCACATGGTATTTTCACATTGTTTTAAAACCCATGGTGGTATTTTACCCATGGTATGTTGAAAAATACCACCATGGCTTTTAAAATCATGTGCATTTTTACTCCACTTTCACTTTTACCCTTTTTAATCAACTTTCATGTTTACTCCACTTTTATGTAACTTCATTTCTAATCCACTTCAATGTTTACTCCACTTTTACATAGCATCACGTCTAATCCACTTTCACGTAAATTCATTGTTGGCACCCAAAGTTTTGGGTTTATTTTTGCACACATGCACAAATGAAGTTGTATGCGCTCATTCCATAGTTTTGCGCACACCTAATGAAATATCTAAGGAATTCCATAAAGTGCACATCAGACTGGGTTTTGTCTATAGCGTACCAAGTGTAAATACTACAAAGTGTGTGTTTCTATGAGTTTTCTTTGTTGCACTGAAATCCAAGAAGATGCCTGTCAGAATCAAGAAAGGAATCACTGAGAAATATCCCCGAATGATTATTGCCAGCAACATACAAAGTTCTGGTGCAACTAGAAGATGAGCTAGCGAGGAAGTTAATATTTCCCCTAATGTATAGAGTCTACATGGAGTTATGGAAAGAATAGAAAGTGTGTGAGGCAATTGGATCATAAAAGCGAGTGGAGAAGAGTATAAAGAGACAATGCTCCCTAGAAGCAGAAGATATTAAAAGGATCTATAATCTTAGAATGATAGTTAGTTGGTTGGTTAGTCAATTGATTTCTATTTGACTAGTCTGAGATTTTTTTATTTAGCTTAGCTTCTAGTGTCGATCTCACTCTGAGCCTGTTGTAATCCTATGATGTTTTAAATATATTCATGTGTATTTGATATGTCTGAGTTCTAGTGCAAGGCACATGGTGCATTATGTTGTATCTACATTGTTTTATATAGTAATGATATAAAGTTTTGTGACTATGATAGGAAGTTGTTCAACACATTGTATATCTATGATATGAAGGGGTACTTTCAATAATAAAGATATGGAATATTTGATATAATATGTGTCTATTATGAATGAGTTGGATATGTGTGTGTATAGTTTAAATTCTTAGTCCTAAATAGGTTTTCAGACCTGAGTTACATGGATTCCAATTGTAGTAATACTTCGTATATTTAATCCTTCATCCCTGTCACAATACCTTATCGTCCCCATGATCCTCTCTGCATATAGGGTGAGACCTCCCTTGGTCTTGGCCGAGGATTTATATGTTGGTGCTTTGGGGTTTTTGTTGGAGAACTCTAGATGAACCCTGGGTCTAAAACTCCCCAACGTTAAGAAGGATGGCAAACATGCAAGCATAGAATGAAGGAGGAAACACAACAAAAGGTTATGTTGTTGCCCGAAGTTTTGGGTTCAGTTTTTCATGTGAACAAAAATGAATTTGTGCACGGTCATTCCATAGTTTTTCACACACCTAAGGAAATGCATGAGGAATGTCATCAAATGTGCATCATAATGATTTTTTTCAGTAGTGCGCCAAGTTTAAATACTACCAAGTGTGCGTCGGTCTGATTTTTTTCAGTTGCACCAGAATCCAGGAATATTCCCATTGAAATAAAGAAAGGAATCACCAAGAAATATCCTCGAATGATTATTTCCAACAACATATGAAGTCGTGGGGTAGTCATAAGATGCACTATCTAGGTAGTTAAGACTGTCCTTGATGCAAAGAGTATACATGGAGTGATGAAAAGCACCATAAGTGATCTAGATGGAAATCAATGGACACCCACCTATTCCACTGTCTCAAAACATTGGTTTCCAACTTGGTAGCTTTTCTAAATTTTTTCAGGTCATGAACTTCTAAGGGCGTTTTGAGGCCCTAAATGATTTTTTTTGGGCACGATGACACCTAGACGATAGTCGAAGCCCTGGTCTGGAATGAACAAAATATGTACTCCTCGGCTAGAAATTTTCATAAAGGTATAGAATGCCCCAAATGAAGATCGTATGCAAAAGTTACACCCTTGGGAAGTTGACATACCAAATACCCCCATCGGGGCCTGCAAATATTTTGACATTTCATCTTTTGGGGTTAGGGTTTTGGATTTTATTTATGTTAAAAATCCCTCTAGAGCGTCATTGTAAATATCATCATATTCTTGGGAATGAGCATAGCCATCACATCTCATCTCAAAGATAAGTTGCCACCATTCTAGCGAGTCATTCACTCGGTAATTTTATAGTTTTTGTACATTCTCTCATTAATAAAAATTGTGCATTATGTCAGTGTTTCATGGAAGCCTGCATAGGAGACCTAGCTAAAGAATACACGAACAAAGATTATCAAGAAAAGGAAGAGAGATACAATATGAAGAATTAGAATCAACGTAAATTATGATCTAATCAATGAGTGAGTGATCTTCACTCATATAGGAAATGACATCCTATAATTAGGAATGCATGCATAATAGTGATGGTATAAAATTAGAAAGTCTAAAATAAAACTAGTCAATTAAATCCCACTGAACTAGTGTGCCAAAAATATAAACTTCTCCAACACCCCCCCTTAACATCACTATGGAGTAAAAAGTGAGTCCTGACTACTAGGCCATATTAGGTACTCATGTACAATGCAACTAATGAACATTGAATAAAAATGAGGAAAGAGGGAAAACCACGTGGGAACAAAACCCCCCCTCAAAAGACAATGCATCAAAAGAAAAAAAGGCAGCTACTAGGCAACTATGTTCTTCACTGTAAGACGATCCCACAAAGTCTGAAACTTCTACTCAGAGGAAGGACAAAACTGCAAATCAATGATCCTCTCATGTACTAAATCTCTGATGAAATGCATGTGGACCTCAATGTGTTTGGTTCTTTTTTGTTGTACTGTATCTCTTTAAAATTTCAATGGACTATGATTGTCACACCATATGATAGTAGGACAATGAAAATGGAAACCAATATTGGTAAGGAAGTGTTGAAGCCAAAGTGTTTGAATGAAACAATTGACTAATCCTATGTACTTGACCTCTGCAGAAGACAAAACAATAGTTGATTGCTTCTTACTTGACCAAAACATTGGGCATGACCCAAAACTAAGAGTGTACCCACACGTGGACTTGTGATCTATGCTATCACCAAACCAATTTGAATCTGTGAATCCTATGAGATCTAATGCACAGACAACAGCATAATGAATCCCATAACTCATGGTGACATAAACATATATGAGGATGCACTTGGAAGCCTTCCAGTGTAGATCATGGGGTTCTTGCATGTATCTGGAAACTTCTCCTATCGCATATGAGATATATGGAAGGGTGTGGGTGAGATAAAGAAGACAACCCACCAATTTTCAATACAAAGTGTTGTCCACTAATGGTGTATCCCTATTGGCACAGGGTCAAACCCAAGGTTCTTCAACGTTTCAGCAACGCACCAACAAAACCCTAACGACCGACCCTTTCGACAACACCTGCGAAGAAGATGAAGTCTCACCCAAGGTAGAGGTAGGGGGTTTGTACGAATCAAGTGTCTACAACCTAGATGGGACACAGATATGTGATGAAATCACTTTAACATAACACTTAGCAATTAACACTCAATAGTCTTTGAACCTTATTCACATCGCAGGTAAAAACCCTAATTATAGAACAACACAGTATTCATCAAAATCTCAATATATCTAACCAGTCAACACATAGCATCAAAGTAGATCTAGTATTCATTCACATATAAGTCACTAAGATACTACATCAGATACATAAATATTACATCACTAAGCATAGATCACATCAATAACATATCAACCATATCGCACAAAGAAACCACAACACAAGATATACATGGTTCACCCCAGCGTGGGGCTCAGTCCACCAACTCTTCTTCTTCTTCTTTATTATCTTCTTCCAACCTTATTACATGCACAGAGCCACAAAGACAACTCCGCATAGGATAGGAGATCTGCGTGCATCTCACTAAATCCTCCTTCCCCAAGTTTAGTCCAAGCACAGAGCCTTTACACAGTCTGTGCACAAAGCACTACGAATCACTTGCACTTAGCTCTCCAAGTCTCAACATACAGTATGCACAAAGTCGATTACAAATACTTGCACTAAGCCACACACATACACTACTATTATTACTACTACCATATCTTACATTGCTTATCTCCCTATTTATAAATTACAAAAGAGGCCTAAGCATGGGTAAAACCATGGGCTGACATCCCATACCCGTTACATAAACCCTAAAACCAAAAAATCCGTAAAAGGGGGCGAGATCACGTGATCTCTACTTCTCCTGGGTGCTCCTTCTTCGACCAGCCTGTCAAAGTCCCAAAAATGGTCAAACACGACCAAGGTTCTCCAAAACTTGGTCGAGGGCCAACAGGCCCCCAACACTCACTCGTGACTCATCTTGAGTCACTATGATCTGAGAAATTCTTCTTCGAAGGCCTTGAGCTTGGCTTGAGCTTCCTTGACTTGTTGCTTCGGTAGAGCCTCCTTCTCGACGAACTCTTGAATGATTGTCTCGGTGATAGGTCCTTCCAAGCGTTGTTCCACTATGGTGACCACTTGTTCCAGCTGTGCACCTTGTCCCTCAATATCCTCAAAAAGTGTGCAGGCTTTGTCCTGTACCAACTGGAGCCTCTGGGTCACTTCCATGAATCTACTTTGGATGGCATGGACCCACTACTAAACTGCGCGTTGTTCCTGTGACCTTTTCATCTTTTCAACCGTTGAAAGTAGTTTCAGCTATGCTTTCACTGTTGATGCTTATTGCTTTGCCTCCTGAAGTTGTTCTTCTAATGTTCTTAGTTTTGGGTCCTCTGCAAGGCACTCATAGGTCTGTGCACTTCAGTTACTGAGTTTATTGCATTCTAACGTCAATTCCTTGATTCTTTTAACTGCACTCTAGGTAGTTTCTTCCTTCTGATCTCAAACTTCTTGTGGAGTGCTCGACACTACTTGCAATTCTAGTTCTGCTACTCTTACTTGAAGCTGCTGAATGGCTTCAGCGAACTTCCCCACTTGTCTCTCAGTTGTCTCTTCTTCCATATGTGCCAGTCCTAGCATGGAGCGAAGTGCTCGAGTGACTGATTCTCTAACTCCAATCTTCTCTGGGAGAAACTGATCTTTCTCTCTCTGGATTTGCTCTTTGTTCTCTTAAAAATTTGCTCAGAGGTCATCTTTTTCTTTCTTCGCAACCTGACTTTACTCTAGGGATTCCTCCTTTTCTTGCTTTAATTCCTCTGTGGCTTGTTATTTTTCCTCTTGTACTCAACGAAGGTGAGCCTCTGTTGCATATTCTAATCTGCATAGTTGATTAGGCTCATCTCCTACTTCTATACCCCCTGATGACAACGACATAGTAGACACTCTGTGGCTCGAATAGAGAGCCTATTGTACCCCTTTGAGTTCTGCCTCGATCCTGTCATACATTGTCTCCTATTTGGCCTCGTTTCACTGCAAAATGTCCTCTGAAGTATCTGATACAACTACGATGATGAGGTCGATATCAGCCACCGTAATTATAGTATGCAATTGAGGCTTATTGGCTCATGACTTCTTCAGCGCTGAGGGTTTCCTTGGAGAAACCTTTATTTTCTTTTACGTATCGGCCTCTATGAGGGGATCTTTAGGCTTTGTCACTTCACCCTGTTCCTGCTTGTATTCTTCCCCTTTGTCCTCTTTTTGGTCTATTTCGTCATCTCCTCCTCTTCTAGGTGAATCCAATGCAATTTCCTTCAATGTGTTGTTTATTTCCTGCACCTCTTCCTTCTTTTTGTTCTTGCTACTACTGGGTCCATCTTATTATTCTTGAATGACCATAGGACTTCCGATGATATCGAGGTTGGAGAGATATGTCTTCTTGACTGGTATAATGAAATTAGCCGACCACTCCTTAGTTATCTCCTCCATGTCTTCCTCAATTAATTTATAGTACAACTGCATCTCCTCCTTGGTTTCATCCTTGCGCGTAGTGATGTAAATGATGTGCCTCTCTGTGTGGAACTTCACTAGTGGACTGAATCGATGGAGTGTATTCGAAGTCATTCAGGGGAATGACTCAATGGCTCATGTGAGATGTAGATAGTAAGTGTGGAAGACAATGTTTGACTACAATTTATTTTCCATATCGCTCGAGTACCACAAGGTGGTGAACATCCCGGCCAATATGTTGGACGGCTCAACTTCAAGGAAGGTTGCTCCTTCCAGTATCTCCCAAGTGAAAAAGGAAACAAGAATAAACAACCATCTAAAGTGGAACTCGTAGCCTTGGTCATGTGCTTCACAACAATCTTTCTCCAACTAGTTGATGAGGTAGCTTGCCCAGTTAATTTGCATCCCTTCCACGCACTTTCCTGCGAGGTTGACAACGAACCCTGTGACCTGCATTGGTATATTCTTCATGAAAAGAATGCTTGCTATCAACTAACAAGCTAGGCGCACTGCACCATTTTGGATGGAGGCTAACTTGTAGCCTTGCTTCCCTTTCTCCACATCGCCATAGGTGTCCTTTATTTGTTGCGGCAAGGCACGATCTACAGCCTTCCCTAGGTAAACATCCTAAGGGTCTGGTCCCTCCATGCTCAATCCAGTGATCCAGTGGATCAAAGACGGATCTAATGCGATGCACCTATCCAACCATAAGTACCCGCCATGAAAGCACGACATGAGGAGTTTAACACATGCGTTAACCTCTCGATGTCTACCGAGGTGCGATATCTTCATCACATTAAGGATTGTTGATCTCATGATGTCCATGGTACATGACTAGGGGAATATCTTTGGCTTCTTCCTCATTGTCTTTGTTTAGTACTGATGTGGTGCGAGAATTCCAAAATTCTTGCAGTCTCCTAAGTTGAAATCACTGATCTTGAGTGTCAGAATATGTCCCAACTATGGCCCAACTGCGCATCTCCCCTTTGGGAGGTACCCAGTGATCATTGTATAGTCAAAATATCTCGGGATGTTTTCATGACTAACTGCACCTGCCAGAGGTGGGATATAGTCAGGTAAGACCAATGGGATGAGCTTCTCATTCGCCAGGTCATCGTGGTGCTTACTTCTTTTCTCTGTCACAGTTTGGGATGGCCCAGATCAACGTGAATTCAATGAAGATACTTTCAATCCTCTCGTTGTGGAGGCTTGTGCTCCTGTGGACATGACCTTCTCATCCATAAGGTCTATTAGTGTCTCCTCGATAAACTTCTTTGTTGTGCTAAGGTCATCTGACATGCACGCTCTATATCAGATATCTCGGATAGGTGAATGGACGTTCAAGGTAAACAAAGGAGTTGGAGAGGTCTCAAATGCACAAAGTGGTAGTAATCAATTCTCTATGGGCTTGAATATCTCAGTTTTAAAAAGTGTCCCTAGTGAGACATGCGACAGACTAAATAGACAACATCGTAATAGATTCCTCTAACAGGCATGAATGCTTCAAATAACCTATTATGGCACAGTCCCAACAGTGCAATGGTGATCTTTTCGGCAATAACTGCATTTCTAGCCATTCTGGAGTGTCGTTCTAACGGTCAGGATGCCTCCAACGGTCATATTGCTTCACCATGGCGAAGTTCCAGTTTGTGTTATTCTGCTATTCAGGTGAGGTTCAAGTTCTGCAAGACTTTTGTCTGTGAAGTCCTCTCTGGAACCTCTTGCAATTTTTGTAGCTTTTCTTTCTTCTTACTGATCTTTCTTTCTTTCTTTCATGTGATCCACATCTCTGGATTCCTCTTTCCATTCTTGTTCTTATCTTTTCCTAGCATAGTAACTTCACACTCCCGAGGGTCGTTCATAAGGTTCGAGGGTAATACTTCTTCTCTTACCGTTTCTAGAGTACGTTCTCTTCTCTTCTGCATGGATAAGTTCTTTAAGCCTTCTTGTGTTCTGTCAACTTTGATAGCCAGGTCTCTGGCCCTCAGTAGCTTCGACTTGTCCACCTATTCTTATATTAAGCGTGTTACTCTCCTAGCCATGAAATCCCTTAGTTATTTTTTTTACTGTTCTATAGCTTCCTCTTCTTCTTTCCTTTGGATTTGATCTCTCTCAATCCAAGTCCTTTCTAACAAAAATGCAAAAGGAGTGTTGTTCTCAACAAACTTAATGACCTCAAATTATTCTTCTGTCGATGTTCCATGAGAATTCATAGATACATGAGTAATTATTCCACATAGGGTTATCATCTTTTCTTTAATCAATTCTATTCCTCCCAATGCAAGAATCATAGCAGGTTTTCCCAAAATTTCCCAAGTACTTTATGGCATAATGTTCACCTTTTTTTCTGTATCCAATACACAGTCTATGTCGAAGTCTCCTATTCTTGTTTTTATGCACTGATTCTCTTTTAAGATCTCTGGTAAACTGATGTCTCTGTGATCATTCAATGTTTCTTTCATCTGTACTAATATAGCCTCTGATTCTTTCTGGTGTTCTAGCATATCCTTAGTCTCTTGACCTTCTTCATAGTTTTCTTGTTTCATGTTCATCCTTTCAACTTTAGCAATCATTCTAGGACAATCCAAAACTTCATTAGCAACAAATTTACAACAAACACAACTAGGACCTATACTAGGGAATTCCTTAGCAAGATGTCCTGGTCTTCTGCAACTATAACAAAGAGTTAATCCTCTCTTTCTCTTAAATGATCCCCAAACCTTGTCGTACTCCACACTAGGATCACAGTGATGGACCTGAATTTTTTTTTTCTAGGATCTTTCATCCACTTCTTAGTCCGGAAATTCTTTCTATGCATAGGGATAACATATCTTTCATTAACTTTATCAGATCTATTCATATCAAATCTTCTTTCTTCTAGTGGTTCCCTAGTTTTCAGACTAGTGTGAAAATTATCAAACATACCTAGATCCATTCTTTTGAAACAAAAATTTCCACTTATCTTACCTTTATCAGAGCACAAAGCTTTAAAATATTACCTCTTTTCTTTAGATCTGGCTCCCTTATTAGCATGGATCTTCACAATTCAAGTAGAATACTGCGCAGTACAACAACATATCTACGCACAGATCTTTCTCTTTTCTTCATTTCCCAGCAATCACAGTTTCAGGTCCCGACAATAGAACCATTTATGGCATAGGGGAAAACCCAGGGTTCAACGCTTCAACAACGTACCAACAAAATCCTAACTACCGGCCCTTTCAGAAACACCTACGAAGGAGATGAAGTTTCACCTGAGGTAGAGGTAGGGGGGTTGTAGGACTCAAGTGTCTACAACCTAGCTGGGACACAGATCTGTGATCACATCACTTTAACAGAGCACTTAGAAATTATCATTCATTAGTCTTTGACCCTTATTCACATCGTAGGTAAAAACTCTAATTACAGAACATCATAGTATTCATCAAAATCTCATTATATCTATCTAGTCAACACATAACGTCAAAGTAGATCTAGTATTCATTCACATATAAGGCACTAAGCTACTACATCAGATGCATAAATATTAAAACACTAAGCATAGATAACATCAGTAACATATCAACCACATTGCACAAAGAAACCACAACACAGGATATGCGTGGTTCACCCTAGCGTGGGGCTACATCCACCAACTCTTCTTCTTCTTCTTTATTAGATTCCTCCAACCTTCTTACATGCAAAGAGCCACAAAGCCAACTCCACATAGGATAGGAGATATACGTGCACCTCGCCAGATCCTCCTTCCTCAAGTTCATTCCAATCACATAGCCTTTACATAGTATGTGCACAAAGCACTACAAATCACTTTCACTTAGCTCTACAAGTCTCAACATACAGTATGCACAAATCCGATTAAAAATACTTGCACTAAGCCACACACATACACTACTACTACTACTACTACCATATCTTACATTTCTTAGATCGTTATTTATACATTACAAAAGATATCTAAGCATGGGTAAACCCATGGGATGAGATCCCATACCCGTTACATAAACCCTAAAACCAAAAATTCTGCAAAAGGGGGAAAGATCCCGGGATCTCTGCTTCGCGTGGGCGCTCCGTCTTCGACCAGCCTGTCCAAGTCCCAAAAATGGTCAAACACGACCAAGGTTATCCAAAACTTGGTCGAGGGAAAACAATCCCCACCATCCTCAAGTTTGATCCCAAATAAGAAGGGTGTAGGTGCAGACTTACAATCTATCATGTTGAATCTATCCAGAAGATCCATGACATACTTAGCCTGAGAAATTTTGATGCCATAAGCTTCCTGACTAATCTCAAGACCAAGAAATAATTGTAGTGGACCTATATATGTCATAGAGAACTTATCATGCAAAATATATTTGACCAAAGCAATGACTGAAGCAAAGCTACTAGTGATCAAAAGATCATCAACATAGAGTACTAAAATCATCACAGAGTTAGTAGTCCTCAACAGGTAAACATTGGAATCATATTTACATCTAACAAAATCATGTGAAAGAAAGTAAGAATCCGTATTTGCATACCATGCTCTAGGTGCCTTCTTGAGGCCATAGAGAGGCTTCTTCAGCCTGCATACTAAAGATGAGTTTTGAATGAACCCCTATGGTTGCTCCATGTAGATCTCCTCTGAAAGGTCACCATGAATAAAATCATTCTTCACATCCATCTAGTGAACTTCCCATCCTTTGGCTGTAGGAATGGCTAGAGGCAAGTGAATGGAGTCCATATTTTCTACAGGAGCAAAGGTCTCATCATAATTTATCCCATGAATTTGTTGAAATCCTTTTGTAACTAATCTGGCCTTGTACCTACTCACCTGACCATGTGATGCTCTCTTTGTCCTATAGACCCATTTTCATTTTAAAAGTTTCCTCCCTGGTTGAAGTGGAACCGGATCCCAAGTCTGATTCTCTAGGAGAGGGTCATGCTCCTCCTGCATGGATGCTTCCCATAGTGGATTTCGAAGAACCTCATTGTAGGTATGTGGATTAGAAGATTGAACCATATAGAAATGCAATGTCATCGTTGGTTTATAAGATGAATGTACATGAGAAGGATCCACATGATGAGATCGAGTCCTCCTCGAATACAATGGATCACCTACAAGGTTACCTGATGCCTAAAGTGTGGAATGTGCCCACTTGGGCATTTGCTGAAACTTCGACATTGGATCCTCATTTGGTTGTACTACCTACTCATCTACATGTATAAAATCCTATGATTCTGTGTCTAAATATGTATCATCTAAGTGTGTGTAATCATCATCTCTGATGTCTGGAACTGATGGAAGCACAAGATTCTATGTATGTTGCACTGGAGGTGCATGCAAAGGACTCTCCTCAAAATGAACAATGTACTCAATAATGAGTCGGTTTGTAGAGGGATCAATCAATATGTACCCCTTCACATCATATGGATATCCCACAAAGATGCAAGGTGTGCTCTGTGGATATAAGGATTTCCTCTTTCTAGAAGGAATATGGGCCCATGCTCTAGATCCAAAGATGTAGAAGTGTGACATATGGTTTGTCACCTGTCCAAGCCTCAAAAGGTGTTTCATCCTCAACAGATCCGTGAGTTTCTATGTTCTGTATGTAAGTAGCAGAGTTTATTTTCTCATCCCAAAACTTGCGAGGAAGTGATCTTGCATGCAACATGCAACTGGTCATCTCCTTAAGAGACCTATTCTTCCTTTCAACAATTCCATTCTGTTGTGGAGTGTATGGAACTGTGTGCTGCAACTAGATGCCATCTTCACAATAAAGATTCTAAACATCTTTGTTGATAAAATCCCCCCCATTTTCTGTACAGAGGGTTTTGATTTTATTCCCAGTTTGTGTCTCAACTAGAGCTTTGAAGTCTTTGAGATGCTAAAAAAATTTAGACTTTTTTCTAAGAAAATAAACCCAAGTATAGTGTGAGTAATCATCAATAAATGTAATAACATACCTTTCTTTTCTAATGGAGGGATGTGTAAGTGGACCCGTGAGATCAATGTGAATAAGATCCAAGGAAGAGAAGGCTCTCCTTTCCTTCCCCTTTTCAAATTTCTCTTCAGGATGCTTGCCAAGAATGCATCCTTCACAAACCCCTTCATAAAATTGATTGCCTAGAAAGCCTTTGACCATTCCTTGCTTGGAAAGTCACTACATGTACCTAAAGTTTAAATGACCAAATATCTCATCCCATACTCTACTACTATCATTAGCATGAGTAAGTAGCAAAGATGATTCATAGTCTATAAACTTAGTGAACTTATACAACCTTGATTTTTTGTCTACCTCACCAACTATAATAATGGAACTGACACATGTACAGTAACTGAATCTGATGTAAATTCAAAATTTTTACCTGTTTGAGTGATCTGATAAACTGAGAGAAGATTTATAGAAAGATTCGGAACATGAAAGACATTCTCAAAACTTCCATTAGGGATTTCCACTCTTCCCTCTCCTACAACTGCTATTGGAGTATCATCCCCCATGAGAATATGAGGTCTGGAGCATGAACTCAAAGAAGTAAAAACTTCCTCTTTAGCTGACATATGATGTGATGCACCAGAATATATAATCCATGAATAATATGAGGAATTAATTGCAACCAGAGCATGCTAATTACCTTTATTAGGTGCATGGTCTTCTTCCTTGTTCTTCTTGGCTCCTTCAAGAATGAAGTCTCCAAGGTTATTCTTTTGAAGTACTTGTGTCATAAGATCGATATGATTCTCCATGCATATGCATTCTTCATGATTCAGTTTATTGCAATATGTACACTTCTTTCCCTTCTTCTTCTTCCCATTGGAATTTGAAGAATCTTTGGAACCTGAAGAATTCTTGAAGTGTTTGGAATATCCCTTATTCTTTGAATCTGGATGTAATAGCTCTTTTCGTTTCTACTTCGATTTCTGATTGGATGACCCTTTTCCATCATGGATGTTGAGTTCATGTGCTTTGGGATATTTCATAAGGCCCATCTGTATGAGTTTCATCTGCTCTTGTGAGAGACTCAATGAACTGAGCCATCGGAGGCATTTTCCAATTTGCTGCGAAAGACATCTGCCAAAATGGAAATTAGAGACATATACAACGTATTCTGGTCATAGTTTGGCCAATAATGTTAGAATAAGTTGTTTCTATTATGTATACTTGTCAATACCACATTCACCCAATATTGATAGAAAAGACTTCAATTTAGTAAATAAATCTTGTATATTATCAAAACTTTTAGGGTATAAGGTATTCAACGCTACCTCAAGCATATGACCTCACATCTCATCCTGCTTTAAAAAGATTCCTTCCAAGGTGTTCCAAATATCATTTGGAGTCTTGCATACAACAACATGAAACCATATATCAGTGGAGATTAAATCAAGATGTAATCATGTAGCCTCATCCTTATGGTTCGCCCATCTGGTCTTCTCAAGTGTCGATGTGGGTTATGTTTATGTCGCCATTGTCAAATTATACAATCCTTTTCTTTTGAGTTGGAATGCGTCCTTCAAGTCCATTAAAAATAGTTGTGCGGCGTGAGTATTATCACTAGAATTGATTAAATAAGTTTCATTGCCTCGATCCTTCTATTGATTCTGAAAAGATCCTGAAAACCTAGATCGTGGATTCCGATATATGACAGACGATTCTATGGCAGCTATAGATATGATAAAATATTTATATCTTCTAAAATATGATGTGGGTTTTGGCCATTTTTGGTGAGAATATGAATACATATGTTATAAGTATTTGGTCAAAATTTCATCTCGACCTAGATTGCATATTTCGAGATATGGATATTTTACTGCAGAAACCAAATTTTCTGGAGGGTTGTTGAATCGCCGCACCCTAGAGAAGGATAAAGTGCGACAACGTTGAATCGTCGCACCATAGTGAAGGACATAGTGTGACGATTTTGAAAAAATGAATCTTCGCACCCCAGATGAAAAACACAGTGCCACGACATCACACCTTGGCTGTGTATAGGCTACGATGATGCATGGATAGGTTGCGATGATTCCAATCGTCACACCTTTCGATAGGGATAGGCCTCTATGATTGCGGAAACTAGGTTTACTCAAATCCTCTTTCTCTCTTCTCTGGATTGTCTGGGTTGCTCCAAGTAGCTCGACTCTAATACGATGTCATTGTTTCATGGAAACCTGCATAGGATACCTAGCTAAAGTAAACACGAACAAAGCTTATCAATAAAAGGAAGAGAGATACAATATGAAGAATGAGAATCAATGTATATCATGATCTAATCAATGAGTGAGTGATATTCACTCATATAGGAAATGACATCCTATGATTAGTAATGCGTGCATAATAGTGATGGTATAAAATTAGAAAGTCTAAAATAGAACTAGTCAGTTAACTCCCACTGAACTAGTGTGGCGAAAATAGAAATGTCTCCAACACATTACTGTATCTCTGTTTTTATTGCAATATTTTTGTGTATCTCATAATATCTTTGTATATTTCATTGTTATATATCTTCCTTCATTTTTCTCTAAAAAATAATTTGGATTAGTGGTATCAGAGAAGGATGCTCGTTGTCATTTCTTAGTTCATGTCCCCAACAAGGTCAGGGTATAGAGAGTTGGGTGTAAAGCTAGTTTCCCTTGAGGACAACCACTCTCGTCAGCCCATGCGGCCTCCTATGGTGGAAGAAAATAAAAACGAGGGAGAAAAATATCATCGATCAAGTTGTTGATCGTGGAAGCCCTCACGCAATAGAGGAATTATATGTTGGAGAATTTTTCCCAAATCCATCAAAGATTGTCAACAATAACAATCACATATTCGTCAAGCAATCACTTTGGAGACCCTACTCCATTCAAGGTACAATTTAATATTGATATTCCCATATTTAAAGTTCATATCGATGTGGATTCTTTGGAAAAATGGTTAAATTTGCTAGAAGGTTATTTCTCTGTTCACAATTTTCGGATAGAGAAAATATCACCTCTGCGATCCTCAAGGCTCTCCCCCATGTCAAACATTGGTGGGAAACTTACTGGGAGAAAAGTTCCACTGAGGAGTTTGGAATATTTGGGGATGAGTCCACTTGTGATTATTTTATGGATGCAATCAAGGATAAATATTACCCTATGGGAAACTATGATGAACAATACATGAGATGGACCACATTGCATCAAAAGTGGGACAAAACAGTGCCAGAGTTCAAAAATACCTTCCATACCTTGCGCACCAAGATGGATATCAAAGAATCTAAACGATATCTAGTTCTAAAATACTGCGATGATCTACATAGGTACATCCAAACCAAAATGGAGTTTCTAGACATCTCATCACTGGGAGCCACTTATAGATATGATGTTAAAATCAAGTAGATATTTAAGAAGAAAAACAAGCGAGAATTTGGGTCTACAAATATGCAACAACCAAAGTATGGTAAAGATATCCCTAAATCACAAAACAATCAAGAAAACCAATCAAAGAAACAAGAAAAGAAGGGTAATGTGAAGATGAAGAAGGATATTGGGAAGTGGTGTGACTTCCACAAAATCCCTTGGCACAACACTGATGAATGTCACTTGAAACAATCATTGGTGGTCGAGCTCAAAGAAAACTATCTGAGCCCCAAATAGGAATCCAATTTAGACAGTAAATAAAAGGAGACATACAATTAATGTAGAACCCACTGCTACTATCATGACTGCAACAATCCAGCCAGAAGAACCAGAAGATCCTGGGGAGCGGGAGCATATTTTCCATTCACATATGTGGGTTAAGGGGACCCCATTTCATTTTATTGTTGATATCATAAGCCATAAGAAACTCATATTAGTAGAGGTCGTCAAGCAGTTGATTTTTCCAAAAACACCGCACCCACAACCATACAACATTGGATTTCTCTGTTAGGGATGAGATCTTCATGTCAACCAACAGTGTCGCATGTCATACGACATCAAGACCTTAAATGATGAGGTATTGTGTGATGTTTCCCCACTGGAAGTCTATGATTTTTTTTCAGGCCAATCATATATGTGGAGGATTCATGTTGTTTATGAGTCTCGACCCCATAGCCTCATTGTTACTCTGGGGGGTCAGTACTATAGGATACTAGAGGTATTTCCAACTACTATACCGAAAAAAAAATTTCACAAATTAATCTCCCATACTACAGAGTTTAGCCTCTTCACCAACTAGTCAAAAGATAAGGACACTACAACCAGTGCAACCTCAGCCCAAGAACCTTCTATCCAACAAAAGCAGATCAACAATATTGTAGAAGACCACGAAGATATTCCTACAACACCTACGGGGGTGCCTCCACACTACCAAGTCAAATTGAGTTATGATAAATCCATTCATGTTCTTTATGTTTAATCTTCACCAAAAGAGGCTTCCCACAATCAGGTAGATCATGTAGCTAGATTGGTTCATAATATCCTTCAACAAGCTAAATAGGGAAACTTCTTTAGCAAGGAAAGCAACTCACCAAGGTTCATATTCAACAAAATCTTTCCCGAGGACTTGATGCAATGGAGAAAATTTTTTCCTAATGGGGGAGGAATGATCCATATGGAAATCAATGTCCACCCACCTATTCCATTGGCTCAAAACATGGGTTTCCACCTTGGCAGTTTTTCTACGATGTTTTGGGTCCTGAATTTTGGGGTCGTTTTGAGGCCTTAACATTTTTTGGGCACAATAGTGCGTAGAAAATATCCAAAGGCCTTTTCCGGGGTTGAAATAAATATGTAATCCTTGGCTAGACATTTCTTATGAGGTATATAATTCCCCAAACGAATATCATATGCAAAAGTTATGCCCTTGGAAAGTTGACGTACCAACTACCACCATTAGGGTTGACAAACCTTTTGGCGTTTCATATTCTGGGGTTAGGGTTTTGGATTTTTTTTATGTTAAAAAGGCCTCTAGAGACTCATTGTAAACATCATCATCTTCTTGCGAATGAGCGTATCCATCACATCTCTTCTCAAAGATAATTTCTCACCATTATAGTGAGTCATTCACTCTGTAATTTTACAGTTGTTGTACATTCTCTCATTAATAAATATTGTGCATCACTATATCCCTGTGTTTATTGAAATATTTTTCTGTATCTCGTAATATATCTATATATTTCATTGTTATATCTATGCCTTCATTTCATTCTAAAAAATAATCAGTATCAAGAAGTGTGCAAGGTAGCTGGATCGGACAAGTGAGTGGGGCAGAGCAGAAATAGATAATGCTCCCTAACAATGGAAGATATAAAAAGGAGCTCTAAGATGAGAATGATACTTAGTTGGTTGGTTAGTCAATTGATTTTCTATCTAACTATTCTGATAGTTTTCGAGTTATCTTAGCTACCCGTGTCGAGTTCACTCTGATCCTACTGTATTCCTCTAATGTTTTGAATATATTATTGTGTCTTTGATATGTTTGAGTTATAATGCAAGGTGCATGGTGCATTATTTTGTATCTCCATTGCTTTATATATTAATGATATGAAGTTATGTGGATTTCATAGGAAGTTTTTCAATGCTTTGTATATATTTGGTGTAGTGGGATACTTCTAGTAATAAATATATGGTAGTTCTAGTCTAATTGGTGTCTGTTATGAATGAGTTGGATATGTGTGTGCATAGTTTTAATTCTTAGTCCTAAATAGGTTATCATACCCGAGTTACATGGATTCCAATTACAGTAATGCATCATATATTTAATCATTCATCCCTATTACAAGACCTTGTGGTATCTGTGATCCTCTTTTCATCTTGGGTGAGACCTTCCTCGACCTTGGTCGAGGATTGATATGACAGTGATTTGGGGCTTTTGTTGGACAACTCTAGACAAACCCTGGGTCTAAAAATACCCAACATTAAGAAGTATAGTACATGTTCAAGCACAGAACGAAGGATGAAACCCAACAAATGGTTCCATTGTTGGGACTTGAATTCTTGTTGAGATCGATGGAGGAAAATAAAAATGAGATGGAATCCTTCTAAAGAGGATATTCAAGACTAGATAGAAGTGAAAGAATACGATTTTATCATGTGAGAGACGCAAGGATTACAGGTGAACACAAAGGAATGGAAAGGAATATATATTTACTTGGATATGCATGAGCTCTTCTTCGTGGAATTTCTATCTCTTCAACATGAATGGTTAAAGAGACAAGATGAATTCAACTTGATTGCATTACCAGTGGAGCCAATAGTTTGGGATCAAGCCAAGCTTGATAGCTCGAACGTTCTAGATAACAAGTGGATTTGGGATATTTATTTTTGGTTCGCTCGAGTGAAGGAAGGATACATTATTGAGTTCACTATAGAATAAAGAGATTCCTTCAATGAGGATGAAAGAAAGTTAGAATAATGTCCATGGAAGCATGTGATAGAAGAAATTTCACTTTGGATCAAGATGTTGTTCATGGAAAGAAGAATGATGTGCATGGACCCTAATAGAATGACCAAGTAAACCCACTAGCACTGGGGGGTTGGAAAATGTGGGGGAAAGATCCATAATATGGATCCATTCAGAAGGATACAAGAATTTGATGTGATGAGGTGAGGAATGGAACAAATAAAAAAGAGTAGAGGAAAAAAATAGTTAAGATATATGCAAGAAGAGATGAGATTAGAGAGAAATATAAGGAAAGGAGTAGAGAGGAGTTATCCAAGAGTGCACAACGAGGTGTCGGGCACATAATGAAGAGAAAAATCACACCAAGAAGTGGTGTGGGGGGGGGATGATGTGCCAGAGTGGAGAATAGGCAAGGACATGCCTGTGAAGAGGCTTGGCGTTGAAGATACCAATAGTGACAATAGTGGTACTGAGGGCCTAGGTGATGAATCTTGTACCATTTTCATGTTGTGGTATACCACAACCTTAAGAGATAAGAGAGAACACATGTGTGGTGTGTAGGCACAAATTTGTGGTGCATCAATAGAATTGGAGGAGGAAGCACCACACATTTATGCACTAACAAGAAGATAAATTTTCATGTAGTACAGTGAGGCACCAATCACAAGAGAATTTGGCACTCATTGTACTCGTAGTACATTGAGTAGGAGAGATAATGACATGTGAAGAAGTTGTGTGTTGAATGGAGAGAGTGATTCTGCATATGGTGGAAGTGCATAGATCAGACTGGGAGATGAAGCACATAATGGTATTGTGTGGATCGGCATGAAGGAAGAAGTACACATTTGTGGTGTGCAGTCGGGTGAGGAAGAGAGGGCGCATATCATTAGTGGAAGGGAAGAAAAGAAATATGAAGGCTCCCATAGTGGTGGGCGAGATGAGGTGATATTATTGGATGGTCTTGCGCAATTGCAAGTAAATATCTCTTTGGGTCACCTAATGAGAATTTTCATAAGAAGATGGTCTTAACCCCCATTTGTACCACTCCCCTTGCGTATTTTTAATAAAGAAGAAGACATAAGAGATAGTGGAGATATTGGAGTTGAAGAAAGAGAGGAAGAATACAAAAGTGATGAAACAAATGAAGTGTTGGCATGTTTACAAGAAGATCATGCTTTTCATTGATGGCAAGAACAACAACAACAATGGCATGTCTACAAGAAAGAACAACAACAAGAAGAGCATGCTTACATTTATTCATGGAAAGAACAAAAACGATGAAGGTATGGTTACAGGAAAGAATAGTAGCGACGTTGGAAGGTTTACAGTTGGGAGACAATAGTGGAAAATAGGTAGTCAAGGAAGATCAGCAACGATGATGATATGGAAAGATCAGAAGCGTAAAAATGAAGAACAACAGTGATCGTTGGATCCCATTTAGAATTCCCTATGACCATCAGATCTGAATCCAGACAGGAGGAGCGCAAAAATGGAGGCCAGATGTCAGGCGTTAGATCCAAGTGCAGGGTCTGAACATCGTTGGATCCAGGAGAACCTGAACGTTCTTTAAAGTGCTAGGAGAAGCTGGCTTACAAAATATCGAAAGCAGGAGGACCGTCCATATTTGGGCAGGACACGTGGTCATAGATCAACATTTTGCTGACTAAGAAGTCAAAGGAAGGAAGTTCTCTATCTTATGAAATCGCGAAATGTGAAACCATGACTTAATCTCCATTTCGGAGTTTCGGATACCGGGAGTTGGAGGTGTCAAGGACACTCACAACAAGAATGTCGAAATCGTGAAATGTGAAACCATGACTTAATCTGAGTCTTTGATCAAAGGGAGATCGTGGACCATTGATCTGACTCCATTTCGGAGTTTCGGATACCAAGAGTGGGATGTGTCAAGAACACTCACGAAAAGAATGACGAAATCGCGAAATGTGAAATCACGACTTACTCTGAGTCGTTGATCAAAGGGAGATTGTGGACCATTGAGATTGTGGACCGGGAGTTGGAGGAGTCAAGGAAGCAACTCACGGCAGGAACTCGCAATATGCGAAATCATGAAAAGATCTGTACCGTCGAACCATCAATATTGTGGACCATTGATCTGACTCGATTTCGGAGTTTTAGAAATCGCAACATGAAGAGTCGAGACTCTTCATCACAGAAGTCCCGAAGTTGTGAAATGAGAAACGCCAAAAATTTCGGGGTTCGTGACTTGGAGTGTCGAAACACTTCAACATAGAAATGCTGAAACGCCGAAATGTGAAACGCCGAAATTTTCGGGGTTCGTGACTTGAAGTGTCGAAACACTTCACCACAGAAATGTTGAAATGCCAAAATGCGAAACACCGAAATACCTTTTGGTGTAGGCTGTGGTCACCATTAGTGGTCATGTGAGAGGGAGGATCTAGCACCAAGCTAAGCTCCTTTTCGACGATTGTAACATGAAGAGTCGAGACTCTTCACCACAAGAATCCCAAAATATGAAATCGCGAAAGCACTTTATGGATAAAGTGCTTGGTCACAACTGTGGGCATGTGAAGGAAGGAGATTGCAAGTTGCAAGGCTCCATTTCGTGATCGGGAGTTGGAAGAGTCAGAGTGACTCACAACAAATTCCCAAAACGTGAAATTGCGAAATGCAGTTTTGAATAAGGTTGTGGTCATAGCGAGTGGTCACATTTTCAGAACATGGAGGAAGGATCTAGTGCAACCAAGCTCCATTTCAGAGATCATGACTTGGAGAGTCGAGATGCCTCATCCCCAGATCCACAAAACATGAGTCATAAAAGCACCTTCTAAACAGGCGTGTGGTCAACACTTGAGGCCACATGTGAAAGGAAAGGTGAAAGGTGCCAAAGGAACAAGGCTCAATATGTTCACAGTGTAACTTCTAGAAACGATGGATGGTTTATGCCAGAGGACTCGAAGAGAATTCAGGGTGATCGCCAGAGAAGATGAAGAGTCTCGAGGCATCTTCCAGTGGAATGAAGATTGTTCATAGAGGCTATTGACAGATGTAATACCGTTGGAGCCTAGAATTGCAACAGAGGGAATGAGCTCGACTGTGACAGAGAAGACGAAGAGTCTTGACTGCTGGAGAGGCTAAGAAATATCGGCATAACACCTAGTGATGATGGATGCATGGGTTTAACTGCCAGAGAAGCTGAAGAGTCACAATGATGATCAGGCAGAGCACTCGACATGGGAGAGAATGCAGAAGCATTGCACACATAGCATGCACAAGGTGCACAGAGACTATAAGAATGCAAAACAAAGAAGAGATGAGTGTTGTTGTTGAGAGTGATTCAGGCGTGTAGAAGGAGGCAGTGTGCAGCAGCTGAAATACACAGAAGAGGAATGGTGCATTGAATGTGTTAGCGTCGAAAGTCACCCCTGGATTGCTTGCAGGAGTAGAGCCCAACACCCATCAGTTTTTATTGTCACGATTTAATAAGTGGGGGTGGTCGAATGGAAAGAGACCCAGGAAAGCAGCATTGATACAGGAACCAGGGTCTGGTATGTAGACAGCAAGGGAGGTCTTGATCCAACTTTTGTCAGTAAATGATTAAAGGGTGGTAGATGGAAGACTTGTGGGAAGGGTGAGCAAGACTGCTTCGGGTGACATGCCTTCGGAAGCTTGAGGAAGAAAAACTTAGAAGCCAAGATCCTCTTGGTCCATATTTTCAAGGAGTTGAGGAGTGACTTGACTGGATCCTCCAATTCCAAGTCGTTCAGCGCTAAGAAAATCACAGGAACCAATTAGAAACAATGCAACTATTACAGTGATTCAACCTACATCATCCTATAACAGCTACAACTTGACTGGATCCTCCAATTCCGAGCTGTTCTAACACAGTAAACATAGAGATGGAAAGAAGTTGACATCCATAAAGTAAGAAATCTCAAATTCCATATACATTAAACAGTGCAACCAGTTCTTTATCAAAACTTTACAATCGATAGCCTTTCTCAACCATCGATGCCTAAAAAAATGGCGAAAACACCTACATATACTCCGAAACAACAACAACAGCAAAAACAAGACGCTGCATTAACATATTGCGTCTGCATGTCTTCTGATAGTCTGCCCATGCTTACTCAGGATGATCGTGCACCTATGACAAACGCTACCTTAATTTCGTATGGCCTTTGCAAGGGAGGTAGCTGAAACATTAAAGGCCAAAATGGCGTGTGCACACTTCTCTGTCTAATCAAGGACTCTGGCATGGCTTCTTTGAAGAACTGGGTACACAGGACCCTCTTGAGCAGATTGCTTGCCATACCTTCCATACCTTACACTTAATGCATGAGGAGAGGTTTCACCCACCCCTTCTCGCCTTTATTTACTCCAAGCAAAGGCTAAGAGTGGGATCGTATCAGATGGTACCTGGAGATCGAGACAATCCTTTTGACGACTGGATTCAGCGCCTTTGGCCCCTTTCAGCACAGTTCCTTTCTTTCCCAAGTGACCACGGGCTGTGAACCTGTGTTTATTCCCAGAGCGCTTTTGGCGTTCGTGAACGGAAGGAGTTAATCATTTCTTCTTGAAATCGCGATGAGTGAAACGCCGAGACGGCTTAATCTGGCGCCACACGCCCCTCTGGATCTGACGGTTCTAAACTCTCCCGACGCTGCTGTGGGCCCTAGGTCCTGGATGCTCTCGTTACTTCACGCATCGAGGATATGAGGGATCTTCTACTTACGCTTCGAAGCCACGATGGGTGAAAAGGCGAGGAACCTAATCGCGCGCCATGTGTCCGCTTCAGATGGACGACTGAGTCTGCCCCTTGATACTGCAGGCCCGACTTTGGGCACCATCGGCGCTTCGGGGTTCGGGGTTTTGAAATATACAACAACATAAAACCTTCACCCCTTGAACTCGCGACTGCCAAAAATTCGACACGACTGGATCTCGCGCCATGCATCCCTCGGATGGACGACTGTTATTCTTCCTTGCATACAATATGGGTGTGATCTATTTGCACTAATCTCGGTGCAACTCTACTATCTGCGATTTTATGCTGACCGCCTATCTGCTCTTATGAAAGGATCTGGACCGTCGTCAATATAATTTCGCTCGCTTACTGGCTGGAAGCTTGAAACGAGATTTTTTCATGCTGCTCTTGGGCGCTCCTTGTACAACTTGCAGACCTGAATACTCTTGTGCCTGGGACAAGAAATGTCGCTAAAAGAATGGACATGGCGCACAGAGCATAAAAAGAAAAAAATTAAAAGCGCAAGGCATGTGTGTAGGAAGACAGTGAGGCAGACAGAGTAGGGTAGTGTATCAGAACAGTGATGAGACTGGTAATCCATTGATGAACATTATATCACTGTGATAAGTTTCAGTAGCAAAGATTTATATTTCAGGGTGGTAGGGAGGTGCTAGGGAGGACTGTTGTCCTCAGAGGTTCAAGTGGGTGCTTGAGCACAGGGAGTTGTAGCTTCCATCTGATTGCAGCTAGTGAAACCAAGGTGGTAGGGTGGTGCAAGGGAGAACATTAGCTCTTTTATATACAGGTCGGTGCCTGTGTAACTGGAAGTTGGTGCTTCCATCTAGTTGGTGTTAGAACTCTTAAGAAGTTGGTGCTTCCATCCAGTTGGTGTTGGAACTCTTAGGGAGTTGTTGTTTCCTTCTAGTGGGTGCTAGAGAAACCAGGGAGTTGGTGCTTCCTTCTAGTGGGTGCTAGAGAAACCAGGGAGTTGGTGCTTCCTTCTAGTGGGTGCTAGAGAAACTAGGGAGTTGGTGCTTCCTTCTAGTAGGTTCTAGAGAAAACAGAGAGTTGGTGCTCTCAGTAAGTTGCAGCTTGCAAAATAGAGGTTGTAGCCCCACAATGAGTTGGTGCTCATAAGTATGACAATGTATAGAGTGTAAAGATTACTTATCATATAAAGAAGAAGAGGTTTTTACCCTTTACGAGTTTCCTCAGGAAATATCTGTCTCTGTGTATCTCATATATGTGAATGATGCTAAATGTTCTATTGCTTACTTCCCTGCATTATTTTGATTGTCATTGAGTGCTCTGTAAAGAGTTTAAAATAAGCATAATTGTTTAAGCACGGTAACAATTGATTCACCCCCCCCCCTCTCAGTTGTCCAAAAATTGGTATCAGAGTCGGCCCCTTTTATCTAAGGGTAGATCCTAGAGCTTAAACATTTCAATCCATGAAGGAAATTCAACCAATAAGGCCCCTCT
>JZKD02S1677700.1:289938-328021 GCA_000966675.3 Picea glauca
AAGAAGAAGTAGTGAAAACTAGGAAAGAGTTGGAGAAGTTTCAAGCCTTGTATCATCAGAATCTGTCAAGTATCAAAGCCTCAAAAGGATTAGCCACCATTCTGAATCAGCAAAGAAATCCAAAGTTGAAAACAGGGTTGGGTTATGAAGAGGGATCAAGTAGTGGTCATCCAAGCAACAAACACTTCATCAAGTTTGTTAAATCTACAACCAATGACGACAACAAACCTGCAGAAACAAAGGAAGATAATCAACCGCCCAGGAGCAGTAAAGAAAAAGTTGGAAGAACTGAGTCTATAGAACAAGGAAATAATACACTCCCTACTCAAGGAAATCATCAACATGGAAGAAATCAATTTGCTCAAAGAAGACAACCATTTTCCAAGTACAAAGAATTTTTCTATGGATATTGTTTCTACTGTTCTAACTTTGGTCACAAAGCTATAAATTGTTCCTTAAGACTTAGACATGAGAAATTGAGATTTCCAAGGAATAAATATCTGCCACAACAAAGAATGATACAGCCAAGTAACAAATCATCACAGATTGCAAATTGCCAAATTAAGTCTAGAGGCATGCAACTGATGAGGTCAAGAAATAATAAACAGTCAATGAGTAGACAACACTGCAACAATAAATTTGACCTATTGAACAATGAGATTGAATGCTATAACTGTCACAACTTTGGCCACAAAGCTGCAAACTGCCATCTGAAGAATTACAAAGCAAATCCAAGGATAAAGTTCTTAGATAGAAAGGCCAACACAGGGAAAAGGAAAGATAGTGAAAAAGGTGGTCTAGCACTTTCAACTCAAAAACAAAAGTCCTCTAGGAATATAGATAGTGGATGTTCCAAGCACATGACTGGAGACAAGGATAAGCTTCTATCAATAAGTAAAAGCAAAACAGGAAATGTGATCCTTGAAAATGATGAACCAGGTAAAATCAAGGATAGAGGGATGGTGAGTTTGATTAATGTCAAAGGAGATGCCCAGTACGTTCTGCTTGTGGATGGTCTGAAACATAATTTTCTCAGTACAAGTCAAAAGTGTGAGAGAGGCAGTGAAGAGGTGTTCACGTCCAAAGAGTTTAAGGTAAATGTAAACTCAGGACAAGTGGTGAATAAAGGCATAAGGATTATTAATGATGTTGATATTGAATCCTCCTCTGCAAGTAAAGAAGAAGACACAAATACAATAAAAAAATGTTCAATTAGCATCTATCCCATGGAAGAAGTAGAAGAAGAATCATGTCATAAGATGGAAGCTGAAGTTTTGAAGGTTGAGAAGTCAAACACCCAAAGCAAGTTCTTAAATAGCTCCATGACCCTGGATAAGCTCTTGGATAGTCAGAGATCACCAAATGAAAAATATGGTATTGGATACAACAAAGAAGAAATCAGTACTCCTAAGAAACCCGATACAGGTCCTTTGTCTGTGAAAAAAAAAAGTAGGTATGAGAGTGGTTGTAGTGGGTTTTTCTTGTGATTGAATATGGTCATAAAAGACTTGGATTGTATGCATCATGGAATAAAAATGAAATTGTAGTAATAGAGATCGATGAGAATCAATGGGGAGATCCAAGGGTTATTTAAAAAGTACAAGCTACAATTATGCAGTGTTTAAGTAGGACAACAACATCTTTAACAACATCTTCAACAACATCATTGTTTCTTTCAAAATGATATACATGACATCCTGTAGAGATAACAAGAGGAAATACCTTGTCAAGGAGCTAACCTTTTAGGAACAAAGGGGGAAAATAGTTTGAAGCAGAGAGAATAGTGACAAGGGGAGTCATTCAATTATGACAAGAAAAGGTTGATGAAGGAGTCCTAGTAAGAGAGGTGAGCAATATTGAGTATTCTACAGAGGATACAACGGAAGTTGAACATGAATAGGTCCAAGAATCAGAAGGAGAAGACTCTGGTTTAGATACAAATATTCTGCAGGACTCAAATAAGAAAATCCATCATGTCAGGGGGAGTTTGTGATGGTTGAATATTTGATACCTATTAAACATACTACAACAGCTTGGGGGGAGCATGTTTTCTTTGACATTGATGTCAAAGGGGGAGAAAATGAGTGGTCCAGACCAGATGCTACAGTTGGAGGTCCAAATATATTAGCACATCCATTCAGGGTTGCCATCAATGCCAAAGGGGGAGATTGTTGGCATGTTTACAAGAAGAACGTGCTTGTCATTGATGGCAAGAACAACAACAATGATGGCATGTCTACAGGAAAGAACAACAACAATGATAGCATGCTTACAGTTATTGATGGAAATAACAACAACGACGAAGGTATGGTTACAGGAAATAATAGTAGCGACGTTGGCAAGTTTAGTGACGTTGGCAAGTTTACAATTGTGAGACGACAATGGAAAACAGGCAGGCAAGGAAGATCAGCAGCGATGATGGCATGGAAATATCAGAAGTGTAACAATGAAGAGAAATAGTGATCATTAGATCCCATTTAGAATTCCCGATGATCGTCAGATATGAATCCAGACAGGAGGGGCGCAAAGATGGAGGATAGATCTCGGGCATTAGATCCGAGCGCAGGGTCCGACCATCGTTGGATCCAGGAGAACCTGCACATTCTTTAAAGTGCTAGGAGAAGCGAACTTACAAAATCCTGAAAGCAGGAGGACCGTCCATATTCAGGCAGGACACGTGGTCACAGATCAACATTTCACCGACTAAGAAGTCAAAGAAAAGAAGTACTCTATCCTATGAAATCATGAAATGAGAAACCACGACTTAATCTCCATTTCGGAGTTTCGGATACTGGGAGTTGGAGGTGTCAAGGACACTCATGACAAGAATGATGAAATTGCGAAATGCAAAATGATGACTTAATCTGAGTCGTTGATCAAAGGGAGATCATCGACCGTTGATCTGACTCCATTTCGGAGTTTTGGATACCACGAGTTGGATGTGTCAAGAACACTCACGACAAGAATGACGAAATCGTGAAATGTGAAATCACGACTTAGTCTGAGTCGTTGATAAAAGGGAGATTGTGGACCGTTGATATGACTCCATTTCGGAGTTTCGAATATCGGGAGTTAGAGGAGTCAAGGAAGAAACTCATGGCAGGAATTCGTGATATGCGAAATCATGAAAAGATTTGGACCGCCAAACCATCAAGATTGTGGACCGTTGATCTGACTCGATTTTGGAGTTTTGATGATCGCAACATGAAGAGTCGAGACTCTTCATCAAAGGAGTCTCAAAGTTGCGAAATGTGAAACGCCAAAAATTTTGGGGTTCGTAATTTGGAGTGTCGAAACACTTCAACACAGAAATGTCGAAACGCCGAAATGCGAAACGTCGAAAATTATGGGGTTCGTGACTTGGAGTGTCGAAACAATTCACCACAGAAATGTCAAAACGTCGAAATTTGAAACGCTGAAATACCTTTTGGTGTAGGCTATGGTCACCATCAGTGGTCATGTGAGAGGGAGGAGCTAGAACCAAGCTAATCTCCTTTTCGGCGATTGTAACATGAAGAATTGAGACTCTTCACCACAGGAATGTCGAAATGCCGAAATTGCGAAAGCACTTTATGGATAAACACTTGGTCACAACTGTGGGCATGTGAAGGAAGGAGCTTGGAAGTTGCAAGGCTCCATTTCGTGATCGGGAGTCGGAAGAGTCAGAGTGACTCGCAACAATTTCGCGAAAAACGAAATTTTGAAATGCAGTTTCGAATAAGGCTATGGTCACAACCAATGGTCACATCTACGGAAGATGGAGGAAGGAGCTAGTGCAACCAAGCTCCATTTCAGAGATCGCAACTTGGAGAGTCGAGATGCCTCATCCCCAGATACACGAAACGTGAGTCATAAAAGCACCTTTTGAACAGGCGTGTGGGCACCGCCTGAGGCCACATGTGAAAAGAAAGGTGAAAGGTGCCAAAGGCACAAGGCTCAATATGTTCACGGTGTAACTGATAGAAACAAATGATGGTTTCTACCAGAGGACTTGAAGAGACTTCAGGGTGATCACCATAGAATATGAAGAGTCTCGAGGCATCTTCCAGTGGAATGAAGACTGTTCATAGAGGCTATTGACAGATGTAAGACCGTTGGAGCCTAGAACTTCAACAGAGGGAATGAGCTCGATTGTGACAAAGAAGATGAAGAGTCTCGACTACTGGAGAGGCTAAGGAATCTCGGCATAACACCCAATGATTATGGACGCATGTGTTTAACTGCCAGAGAAGATGAAGAGTCACAATGATGATCAGGTAGAGCACTCGACATGGGGAGATCATGCAGAAGCATTGTGCACATAGCATGCACAAGGTGCACAGAGACTATAAGAATGAAGAACAAAGAAGAGATGAGTTCTGCTGTTGAGAGTGATTCAGAAGTGTAGAAGGAGGAAGTGTGTAGTAGTTGAAATACACAGAAGAGGAATGGTGCATTGAATGGACATGGTGCATAGAGAATAAAGGGCAGCAGAACTGAAAGCACAAGGAATGTGTGCAGGAAGATAGTGAGGCAGACAGAGCAGGGTAATGTATCAGAACAATTATGAGACTGGTAATCCATTGATGAACATTATATCACTGTGATAAGTTTCAGTAGCAAAGATTTATATTTCAAGGTGGTAGGGAGGTGCTAGGGAGGACTATTGTCCTCAGAGGTTCAAGTGGGTTCTTGAACATAGGGAGTTGTAGCTTCCATCTGGTTGCAGCCAGAGAAACCAGGGTGGTATGGTGGTGCAAGGGAGAACATTGGTTCTCTGATATACAGGTCGGTGCCTGTGTAACTGGAAGTTGGTGCTTCCATCTAGTTGTTGCTGGAACTCTTAGGAAGTTGGTGCTTCCATCCAGTTGGTACTGGAACTCTTAGGGAGTTGGTTCTTCCTTCTAGTGGGTGCTAGAGAAACTAGGGAGTTGGTGCTTCCTTCTAGTGGGTGCTAGAGAAACCAGGGAGTTGTTGCTTCCTTCTAGTAGGTGATAGAGAAAATAGAGAGTTGGTGCTCTCAACAAGTTGTAGCTTTCAAAATAGAGGTTGTAGCCTCACAATGAGTTGGTGCTCATAAGTATGATATTGTACAGATTGTAAATATTACTTATCATATAAAGAAGAAGAGGCTTTTACCCTTTATGGGTTTCCTCAGGAAATATCTGTCTCTGTGTATCTCATATGTGTGAATGATGTTGAATGTTCTATTGCTTACTTCCCTGTATTATTGTGATTGTCATTGAGTGCTCTGTAAGGAGTTTAAAATAGGCATAATTGTTTAAGCATGGTAACAACCGATTCACCCCCCCCCCCTCTCAGTTGTCCAACATGAAGAATAAGGTGAAGTCAACAATAATTTACCCCAAGCAAGAGTGGTGTAGAAAGATCCAACCAATAATAGTTATAAAGGAAGAACTATTTCTAGTTTGAATAAGGAAAATCAAGATAGTAAACTGAGGTTTCCCATGTTCCATGGAATGGGTAAGGATGATGCAAAGCAACACTGGTTCGATTATGAAGCAATATGGTCTATAAAGAGAGTTAGTTATGACACGACTAATATCCCGCAACTAGAGACTAAGTTTAGGGATAGGGCCTTGGCGTGGTACATGAAATACAAGGCTACTATGCTAATGCAACAGGAAATGTCCCTCGCCGAGATCAAGTAGGATCTTCTTCAGGAGTTTCAAAAGTCGAAGTCAGAATTCCAATGCACTACAGAAATCAAGGAGATCAAGAAGAAGGAAGGAGAAATAGTCTATGAATATGAAGAGGTTCAAAATATTGTTGGATAGGATGACGTTCTAGATCCAGGAGTAGCACAGAGAGTGGTTCATTACAGGGTTTCTCCCCCATATTCGAGTCCCTCTCACCCAACAAATGGTGATGAATCAGGATGAGGTAGTCGAGATCACAATGCGCTTGAAAGCTACATCTGGAGGCACAAAGACATTAGCTGGGTTGGTGCAAGTTTAGTCACAACTAGATAACCTAAAAATACAACTACAAGATACGACCAATACTAAATTCATGCATGAGAATGTATGGTGTACTACATGTCGTTTAGAAGGGCATCATCGAGCCGAGTGTTCGATTCTCCCAAATTATGTGGCAAAAAATATGTTGAGTCCATTTCCATCTAGATAGACAAAATGGTGTCAAATTTGTAGATAGTGAGGCCACGTGCCACCCCATTTTCCCATATTACAAAAGCATCAAACAACGACTCACACCCCATTTTGTGATTTTCTTTAATACATCAGTCGTGATGTTAATATCTATTGCATTCTCAATTTAATGGAAGATTACACCTGGGATGCATTTTAGGTACAAGAGAACAAGTGTCATGAGCATGGTGGGATCGATAGAGGTGGATATCAAGGAGGACCCCAATGTGGATATGGGCATGGTCACAATCACGTATATGGTGGAGGAGGTGGTAGACCCCCCATTTGTTTCAATTGCAGTGAGATTGGTCATGTCTCACGATTTTGCACTAATCCACATGTTCTTTGCACATATTTTTATAGTCTTGAGCATGCAACCGAGGATTGTACTAAATTAATGAATAAGTGGGAGGACAAGAAGACCAACTATAACATGGTGCATGCCGAGCCACGCAAAAAATAGAAGAAGAAAAAGGAAAAAAACTTTCAGATATTAACTCATGGAGGGGTGAAGACAAGGGAAAACTTTGAGCATGGTGAAGGCTCGGGTCAATAACCCCAAAAAAATATCATAAAGGCACCCCTTCCCCATCCTATGTTTGATATTGCTCATCAGAAGTAGTTTCTGCACAAGGTACAAAGATCCCTTGAATAAGAAAGAGTGCATAACAAGCTACAACACACAACTCATAGGTATCTTGAAGAGGCATGGATCTGAGAGTAAGTGCAAAGGGTGACACAAAGGTCACTAAAGGAAGCACAAATCCATGAAGAGGTGCAATGGGTGATGCAGATGTCACTGGAAGAAGCTCATGCACGTGACACAAATATATTTGGAGGAGGCTCACGTGCATGAGGAAATTCAACGTGCAACCCAAATATCGATAGAAGAAGCACGTAGATAGACTACCCTATGAAGCACTGAGAAAAAGGATTATGAAGAACAACGACGGGAGGAGTTGAAATGCACAACATGCACAAAAATCTTGCATGACTTAGGTTGCATGGAAGTAGTTGAAGATCAAGTCAATACCTTCTTACATTATTTTGTGCACTTGCTTAAATATCCAGAAGCTGCAAGTAATTTGACACAAATGTTAACTACTTGCATGAAAGAAAAAGGAGAGGAGACCACCATATTAGCTCCACTTCCAGAAAGGGATGTCTTCTAGGTCAGAAAGAAAAAGCGCAATGGCTGAGAATTTAAGATGACAAAAAATCTTGGTGGGTACAATATAGATGGATTCATGTTGGACCTGTAATCTAATGTGAACATTTTACCCAAGAATTATTAGGAAGTGATGGGTAAACCTAATTTGTTCTGGTATCCCATCCAACTCTCGTTATCTAATAAATACAAGATCTATTTGATAGGATGGATGGAGAAAGTAGAAGTGAACATCAAAGGAGTGAAAAATAGGTTGATTTTGAAGTCATCGAGATCATGGGTGAGTCTCATCCACATCCTACATTGTTGGGAATGGCTTAGCCTTTGACAATAATGTTTTGTTAACCTTTATGAAGAGGTATATGTCCTTTGAAACTAACACCCTGGATATGGTCATTCCACTAGACCCATATGAGGATGACTTCTACAATGATCCCATAGATGAGGATGCACAAAGATCAGGCATTGAAAATATTTACAAGGTAACATGTCGCAGGGAGGACTACATAAACCACACCATAGATGGTGAATTGAGCTAGAGGTGTGTCAAATATTATGACATGGATTATGAATATGCCCTGTATAGATGGTAGACTAATATCTATGAAGTGCCCACTTGAAAATGTGCATGAATCACAAAAGAAGTGTGATGGATCAATTCTCAACTTTTCAATGGAAGTGGAGACATTCCTGATCCAAATTCTCATGGAGCATAGACTTCAAGCCATGGATTCCCTAGTTTAAGGGACTTTGGTGCAGTGGTGGGAAAATCTCCACCGAAATATTCATATCTGAGAGAAGTTATCGGAGTTTATAAATTTTTGATTCCATATGACTGACTTTGAAATATCCAATCGATACAAGGGAACTGGGGACTCTCGGGGAAACATATCATGCTATGAATGGTGCGGGATCACTAAAAACATCACTCAATCATAGTGGGTCCATCAGTTCATCCATACCTTGGATACAATTCCTAGAAGCTGGTACATTCAGGAGGAACTCAGGAGGAAAAAAACTGAGTGGACCTATATGAGTTCCCAGTTTATTTCCACCTTTTGGTTCACCACAAAATATCTAGTCCTCAACAAGGTGCTCTATTGGGTTAAGGAATTCATATTTCATCGATAGCCAAAGGCCACTGGCCCCAAAGTTCTATATTCATACCATCAACCGGTGGATGTACATTGTTGGAATATTGATGCAGAAAATATTAATGACAAATACCTCCACGACATCCAGATCATAGAATCAGAAGGAGAGCATGAACTAAAGGGGAAGACAATAGAGATGAATGCACCATACTATAATGGCCCCATAAATACTAAGAAGCACAATATGGGTATGGAAGAATCACACAAGATGGCCATTATTGAAGATTACTGGGATAATGCGACAATCACTCAGGTCATTGACCTCCTTAAAGAATATGAGGACTTGTATCCTCAAAGATTTTCTAAGATGAAAGGAATTGCGAGATCCTTGGGAGTTATGAAGATCTAACTCAAACCTGATGCAGAGCCATCCAAGAGAACACCCTACCTCTTAAACCCTAAGTACAAAAAAATGTACGAAAAGAACTAGATCAAATGTTGGATGTCGAGATCATTGTCCCTATGAAGGAGTCTGATTGGATTAGCCCCATGGTCATGCAACCTGATAATAATAGGGAAATTCATATATGTGTCAATCTAATCATTCTGAACTCAACTTGCATCCATTATCATTTCCCGACACCCTTTACATACGAGGTGCTAGAAAATGTCGGTGGTAAGGAAGCCTACTCATTCACAGATGGTTTCTACGGATATCAGAAAGTTCGGATAGTGAAGGAAGATCAAAATCAAACCACCTTTGCGATGGAATGGGGGTAATTTTCATAAACCCTCATACCCTTTGGATTAAATAATTCCCCTACAATATTTTCCCAGATGGTGGTGGCAACGTTCAAGGAATTTATTCACAAGCTCCTTCAGGTCTACTTGGACAAATGGATCGTGTTTAGTTTGATTAAGAAGCACATGAAATCCCTTCAACTCATTCTATATCGATGTCACCAACTACAGATCTCTTTTATTTTTTACACCCTTTCATATATTGTTGGGCCACGTCGTGTGTAAAGACGACTTGTTCATGGACCCAACTAAGATTACCAACATCTTGGATATGGTGGCCCCTACTTCAGTTCACAGAATGCATGCAACCTTGGGACACACCAAATACTACATACAGTTCATTCATAACTACCCTTACATTGTAGCCCCATTAGAAATATTGTTTTGTAAGGATATTAAATATGAATGGACATTAGAATGACAACAAGCCTTCAACACACAGAAAGAAAAAATAGTCATTGTGCTTATTTTTATTTTTTCAGATTGGTCCAAGCTCTTCCATGTCCACATTGGTGATTCATCCATTGCACTAGGCATCGTTCGAGCACAACCAGGGGAAGGAAATATTGATCATCCGGTCTAATTTTTCAGCCGAAAGTTATCTGATGTCAAATGAAATTACACTACAACCAAGCGTGAGGGTCTGGCTATGGTATATTCCTTGAAAAAGTTTCACCACTACTTACTGGGGTCCACTTTCAAATTATTCAATGATCATTCTGCCCTCAAGTATTTAGTTGACAAAACTATGTTGGGTCTCTGCATCTACTAGTGGTTGTTTCTATTTCAATAATTTAACTTCAAGGTTGTTGTTAAAATAGGAAAACAAAATGTGAGCTCAGATCATATGTTGCAAATTTAGCTTGGGGAAGCTGCCCAGAGCCTCGACAATAAAATTTCAGATGCACAAATATTCTAGGTGGAAGTCATCCCAGATCATTTTTTCAAAACAGAATAATTCCCCACCACTAAACAGACTCCCATGACATATACTCATGTGCAACGTCATCGGCTGGTGAGCCACAGTGTTGATTATCAATTGATTGATGAAAAATTGTATAATTTTTGTGTGGATGGTATCCTACATGATTTTTCTTTAGAAAATGAAAGGAACTCCCTCCTATATGAGGCACATGAAGGTATTGTTGGAGGCTATAACATCGGCAAGGCGAACACATGCAAGGTTCTATGTGATGGGCTCTACTGGCCCTCTCTCTTTGCATACTCTAAAGACTACTGCAAATGATGCCATGCATGTCAACAAGTGGTAAATACCTACCATAGAGATGAGCTCCCACTCTTACCAATAACTCCACTTGATGCCTTCGACAAATAGGAAATAATATTTTTTGGGCCCATCAATCTAACCGCATGTCGAACTAGGGAACGATACATTATTACTGCAATAGAATATCTAACAAGATGGGGTGAAGCAACACTAGTAAAGGATTTTATAGTAGATACCGCGACACGCTTCATTTTTGACAACATTATAACCAGATTCATATGTCCAATGGAACATGAGTGAATAAATCTTTCATTTTCTGAACGAGACCATCCAAAAACTCACTCAAGAGTTCCTGAGCCATCACCAGAAAAACACTCTCTATCACCCTCAAGCTAATGGTATGGATGAATATTTCAATAAAATTTTAGAACATGCGTTAACCAAAGTTTGTAATGTTCAGCGTGATGACTGGTATCAGCATATTCCTACAGTATTATGGGATTACTGAACCACGTGAAAAAGGTTTATTGATCACACAATGTTTAGATTAGTCTGTGGAAAGGAAGTTGTAATGCCAATAGAATTTTTGTTCCTTAGCCTTCGAGTCGCCCTCACAACTAAAATAACCAATAATCAGTCCCTCCAACATAGGTTGGATGAGCTTATGGAACTCGAGGAGGACTGATTAATGGTAGGATTCAACCAAGTGGTGGGAAAATACATACAAATGGCCTGGCATGACCGTAGAATCCAATATAAAATCCTTCAGACAAGATCTTTAGTTTTTTTATATGACAACAAATATTTAGTACAACATCACAGTAAGCTACTCATGCGTTGGATGGGTCAATTTCATCTAGTCTACATCAGTGAAGCAAGTGCTACCAAGATAGAAATCGTACAAGGACAACTACTCAATGTTCTCATCAATCGTAGTAGGTTGAAGGTGTACTATGGAACTCAAGAATCAAACACCATTTAATTTTTTGTCATATTTTTGGCTCGATATAGTAATATTACTATAGGTGGTATAGTATTTAGGACAACTCATAGTTGGCATAATTTGAATTTTGACAGTGCAAGAATTCATCTTAGTCACTCAACCAGGTGACATAGGGTGCATATCATTGATATTTCCAAGTACAACTATGTTTTTGGAAACAAATATAGGGTGTTCTTTATGTACACATCACGTGGGTGCTGGTAAAATTCCTGATTCTTTACCTCTAGAAAGGGAAAATAATCTCATTCGAACCATTCACACATGCCGAAAGAACACATTGGGATGAAATATCACATTCTTTGATCACCCTCTCTAGTATGACTGATCTACATTATCGATCCTCCCATCCTCTACAATTTACTGCCACTTTCTTCTTTCCCTTCAAGCCATCCCTTCCACATTGTTTCATCCTCCTTCCTCCCCTTCCTCACCATTTCCCACTTATATATTTCACACCCGCTATTATAAACTAGTGTAATTATCTACCAGCTCCTGTCATGATTTCCTTTCTCATCTCGTTTCGATTCTCTTACTCCCCTATCACAACGTGGCTTAGCTAGCTATCCATATTATTTTATCACTAGTTTGATTGACCAATCTAAGAGGCTATATGACAGTATTCTAGCAGGGGGTTAGTATTTCAACCCCTACTCTTTCATCGTCTTCTCATCCGCTATACTCAACAATATCGACTTCATAAATCCAATCTTTATGAACTGTCTTTTCTTTTCTGAAATGCTCCCCATCCCCCTACACCAAGAGCTACTTAACTCTTCTCCATGCTTCATCCCTTTTTTTGTTACAATGAGAACCTACTTAGTGTCTTGCTCGATTCCCTCCTCCCATCTATTGTCATCGCAACCTCCCCTAGATCAAGAAAGCTAGGACAAATTCCTCTATCCAATCTTGTTCATACTAGCCCTCTTCTCACATCATATCATTGCCTCACAATCCTCTAGAATTAGGCCAATTGAGACTTATTGCTCAACCTAACTTTCCCAGAACAAAAATCTAAGAAGAGTTTGATGCTCTCTCTTGAGGGAACCTCACCACTATTTAGTCGATAGTGCTTAGTGGGAAAATTTCAATAGATCCCTCATTCACTTCCATAGGCACTAGTGAAGAATCTGGTTTGAGCAACTAGATGTAATCGTATATGTTCTAAATAATGATGATATACTCTTCCTAAAAATACCCTGTTGAATACTATGCAACAACTCACTTAAGGGCGAGCCAGATAATAGTGGTAGAGGCATGTTGGCACCCAAAGTTTTGGGTTCAGTTTTTCATGCGCGCACAAATGAAGCTGTGCGTGCTTATTCCATAATGTTGTGTGCACCTAGAGAAATGTGTGAGGAATGTCATAAAGTGTGCATCAGATCTAGTTTTGTCAGTAGCGTGCCAATTTTAAATACTACCAATTGTGCGATGGTTTGAGTTTTGTCAATTGCATTAGAATCCAAGAAGATGCCAATCTAAATAAAGAAAGGAATCAATGATAAATCTCTTCGAATGATTATTTCCAATAACATACGATGTCGTGGTGTGGCTAGAAGATGCACTGGATAGGTAGTTAATATTTCCCCTTATGCAAAGAGTCTACATGGAGCGTCGACAGGCACCAAAAGTGTGCGAGGAAGTCAGATCAAACAAGTGAGTGGAGTAGAGAAGAAAGAGACAACGCTCCCCAATAGTAGAAGATATAAAAAGGATCTCTAAGCTCAAAATGATAGTTAGTTGGTTGGTTAGTCAATTTATTGTTTATATGACTAGTGAGAGAGTTTTTTATTTAGCCTATATACCAGTGTCAAGCTCATTCTGAGCCTACTTTAATCATGTGATGTCTTGAATATATTCCTATGTCTTTGATAAGTTTGATTTCTAATGCAAGGTGCATGGCACATTATGTTACATCTCCACTATTTTATATTGTAATGATATGAATTTTTGTGGTTGTCATAGGCATTTGTTCAATGCATTGTATATCTCTGATGTGATGGGATACTTCCACTAATAAAGATATGGCAGTTCTAATCTAATATGTTTATGTTATGAATGAGTTGGATATGTGTGTGTATAGTTTTAATTCTTAATCCTAAATAGGTTATGGGACCTGAGTTACATGGATACCAATTATAGTAATTCTATGTATGTTTAATCCTTCATCCCTGTCACAAGAGGTTATGGTCTCTATGATCCTCTCTTTATCTCGGGTGAGACCTTTCTCAGCCTTGACCAAGGATTGATATGCACGTTCTTTGGGTTTTTTGTTGGACAACTCTAGATGAACCCTCGTTCTTAAACTCCCTATCATTATGAAGGACGATACACGCGTGGAAACCAAACATTCATTTCTAATTCACTTCCACTTTTGTATTTATTAAAGTCACATTTCCTTTGAATATTTATATGTGAATATTTACTTTCCTTCGACATCAATGACAATAATTTATTCAAGAATAGGAATACCAAAAATAGGTAGAAACCCATTTATATTGGTAACATCAAGGCCTTTCCCCCCACTGAAAGAAAATAAAATGTGGGAACCAGTGTAGAAATAGTRGGAAAACTAACACAACTTAAACTCATGGAAGGAAATGATGCAATTGGTGGCATTCCTCAAAYGGAAAATCTAGACRCCATAGGCATATGTGTGGGAGAAGTTACCACACTAATATATGGTAAGGAAGAATCCATTGTTACTCCTTCCATCATACTAGATGATGTAGGAATAGTTCCTCCCATGATGGATGACACACAGATGCCTGACATCTTGTGAGGATTGCTAAAGTAGAAAAAATTATCACTAAATTGTCTATTAATCTAAATGAGTAAAGGGTTGAAGGAACTAGTCAAAGGGGGATTAAAGTTTGGTGGAGGAATTTCACCAATTACTTCAATCTCCACTTGTTCAGACTCCTCTAAATCAGATGTGTGATCTTTGAAGGATTCTATGTTACTTTCATCCAATGTGGATAATAACTGCTACCTAGTGGTAGGTTGTTCCTCCTCTTCAAGAGAAATTCATCACATTCGATGAGACCAATGAAGCAGTTTTATAGACATGGATAAAAGTATGTACCCAAATGAAAAAAAATAACCTATGGCCAACTAGACACAAATAGCCACATATCACACCTTACCAAATCAAAAGATTCAACAAGAAAATAAATTATAGGTCAAAGGGGCCTTCTGAAAATCAAACATCATAGGGGATGTCAAGTCTCCAAGACATGCTAACAAAGGTATAATAGATAGTTATGATAACCCACATGTAACATTCCTTGCTGCTGTAAGTACCCTTATAAATACAAGCATTCTCTAAGGGATATGGAATAGGGATTTGACCTCTGTCTCAAGTGCCACAAGTACTTTCCACTTTTAATCACCCATGTGATGCCCTAAGAATAATTACTATGGCTACTACTTTACAATCGAAGACTAGGGGGAAAAATAGTGGTTCGTGTCTACACATATGGGTAGGGAAACAAATATAGAAATTTTAGAGAGAAATGTTGCTACTTTGCTACAAAACCCACATACACATGACAATACGATGAATACTAAAACAAGTGAAGAGGGGATATCACTCCACTTTGCATAATGAAATCTCTTCTTAACACCTGTGTTAGAGGTGCTTTTCCAACAAGTGCTCCTTACTACTAATGTATTTTTATGCTCATTAAGAAATTTCTCGTTTCGTTTTATACATCTTCTTCAGAGAAGCACATCTCACATATCATTTTAAGTGTTAGAGACTTTGAAAAATAACCAACTTATGGATAACCAAAAGAAATGTGAGTTTTTTGAGCAGTCATTTGTGTATTTGGGGTATGTGATCAGTGGAGGGGCGACCAAGATAGATCTTGCAAAAATGGAGGCCATCATAAAATGGCCAGTTCCTTATACTAATTTCACTAAGGTTAGGAGATTTTTCAAGATATCACAATTCCTACGAAAGTTCACGGTATCCTTTTTAGTGATAGCTACACCACTCCACACCATGATAGTAAGCAACAAGAGTTTCTAGTGGGGAAAGAACCATCATAAATATTTTAATGAGATAAAACAAAACATTATCCAATCTCTAATTCTCACATTACCTAACTTGCAAAATTCTTTCTAAGTGGAGACAAATGCAAGTGGGTATGTTATGGGAGCAATTTTTATCCAAGTAGGTAAGTTGATATGTTATCATTCTAAAATTTGTCATGGGGGGATATTAAACTACCTTACCTATCATAAGGAAATTTATACCTTGGTTAAAGCTATTAAGAAGTGGAAGCACTATCTAATGGGAAAGTAATCCATTTTCCACGCAGATCACTATCCACTACAGTATTTGTAGGCCCATATAAAACTTCAACAAACCATACATTAGAAGTGGATGGGGATTTTGCAACAGTTTTATCTAGTTGTCAAGTATAAGAAGGGAAACACTAATAAGTTGGAATACATGCTTTCAAGGCTACCCACATATGATATTATATCTTTGGGAACTCTTATGCACATGGGGACCTTTACCTATGATGCAAAAAACGAGGAATACGTAGAATATGAGAACTTCAAATAGGTGTTTTAGCAACTACAAGGCCAAATTCATGTAAATGAAGGTGACAGTAAGGATGAATGTCATCTCCAAAATGGGTTTCTCTACAATACATGCGAGATATATGTACCTAAAGGTGAAATATTACAACTTATTAGAGAGGCTCACACCTCCAAGGTTGCAAGAAATTTTGGTGTTGGGAAGAGAGTTTCTATCTTGCAAAGGTGTGTGAATTACCTAGAAAGAAAGAAGATGTAACTCAGTATATTAGATGATGCATACTTTGTTGTACTAGAAATCCCAATAATAGAATGAAATTCATACAACATCCCTTACCTATACTCACTTAACCTTGGGAAAGCCTTTCCATGGATTTTTGTGGGTGGTTTTCCAGCAACTAGGAAGGGACATGAATATATTTTTTTGGTAGATGACAGGTTCAATAAGATTTTCATTCTTATTCCTTGTAAAAACACTATCAAAGGACAAGTAGTAGAAGACATGTTCTTTGAACATGTCTAGGTGCACTTTGGGGTATCAAGGAGCATCATCTCAAACATGGATACTATATTTCTCAATGCCTTTTGGACTACACATTGGGAGAATATGGTCATGAAGTTCAAGATATCTACAACATTTTATCCATAAACAAATGAATGGACATAAGTAGTCAGTCAAACATTTTTACAACTTTTGAGGGGTTACAATCAGAAGCATCCAAGGACCTGGGATGGAAATATAATCTACATTCAACACTCTTATAACAAAGTACTCCATAGTTCTACTAGTAATTCCCCTTTTGTAAATTTCTTTGTATATTTTCCACATTCACCATTGGATGTTATTTCTGGAAATCAAGGAATGAGGGAAAAAATCATAGGAGAAACATTGGAAGTAGAGAAATTTGTTGAAAATATTATACAATTCTATTTGCAAGTATAGAAGAGATTGAATAAGTCATAGGAAAACTATACGACCATACATGATCAACAAAGAACCGAGGAGTCATTCAAAGTGGGAGACATAATTTGGTTATTGTTGAACAAGGAAAGACTGTAATAAGAATGAGGATCTATCATATGGATCTTTTGAGGTATTAGAGAAGGTGGGAGATGATGCCTATAGACTCATTATACCCCCATACATGGGCATTTACTCAGTAGTGAATGTGGAAAATTTGAAACTCTATGAGCCTTCCATGATAGATCAGGAGGTGGAGCAGGTCTTGTCGACCATAGAGGAATTATAACCAAATGATCAAGAAGATTTGGCATGAGACATATTTTTTCTGAGGAATTCTAGAGCTACAAGATAGGGGTAGAATGACCTTTGACATAATGGTTGAAAGGAAAACTTCTCGGAAAAGAAAAATTGTAATAAAGGGAGAAGGTAGAGGAAAACTTCCCTCACCTTTTTCGATAAATATTTTGGGGAACAAAGCCTCCCTAAATGGGGAGGTATGATCTGGATTGGATCATTATACAATTTTTCATATATTTTATTACTTTCTAGGTGGAAAATTATGAGGCATTGGCTTGTAGGGCCCATTTTAATGGTATATCCCAGTTTGGAGATTTGGGGTCTCGAACCTTCCAAAAAAAATTTGAAGCATCAAACTACATTTTGGGGGGTCAAAACATTATGAGGTTAACTTATATCCTCTTGAATCTATTCTACACATCAATACCTTTTGAATTGTGCAAAACTTACCTCAATCATAACTCATATGCAAAATTTGTAACTCCCACAAGTTTTCCTACCTTGCTGAACACCATGGTACGAGTGAATGACACATCGGCTTCGTTTGCTTACACATGTGGGGATATCCATGTTTGGACTTTCAATATGATTCTAGAAGGTCCAAAACCTTATCACTAATTGAGGGTTGCAGATGAAAAAACCCTAATCCTAGACAACTATGAGGATATGCTAAATACCAAGTTGCTAGGAAGAGAAGGGGTGGATTTTGATTTTTCAATGTGATTTTTCCATAGTTGAGTAGAACATATAGGAGTGGATTTTGAGAGAATAATAGAGGAGGTAGGAGATTCTATAGAAACCATGCATGCCATATTGTCAAAGGAAACTCCATGGGGAGTGCACCCCTTTATTTGTACTTGCATTTCATTACTAAACAAAAGAGAGTAGAACATAAGACTCACCTTATAGATAGTTTTTCTCCCATATTGGGTTTCCCATGATACATTTGTTTTTAATTGGTGTGGATGGTGTGTTATTTTTCTTAGTCTTTCATTTTTTCATTTCGGTTATTTCATTAATTTGAGCATTAAGTCAATGATTATAAATATGAGATCTAAATAAAATAAACCTTCATAGTGAAAGATTTCAGTATAATACAATATATGTTGTGACGAACAATGGAATATCCATTATAATTTACAAATCATATTGGGTAAGAACTATTATATTTAGGACACAATTGTTAGAATATAATGGATGTGCTCATTTTACCATTGAAAATATCTCTATTGTCACCCAACCATAGGTCAAAGCCTCCCTCTGAGCACCTTAACCTTGACAGAGAATCACTCCAGAAGAAAACCCTAGGCTAGATAGCCAAACAAAGGGTAGCACACCTTTCCCCAAGGATAGAACACCAACAAGAGCTGATCAGATAGTCCAAACCCTAGCCAAGAGATAGTCCAAGCCAAACGTGATCTGCTAGCTGCAGCAACTGCAATGGAAGCTCTCCTCAAATCTGTGCACAAGACTGGGCACTGCAGTGCGTACAAGTGTTGCTCTGCAATTCTGAGACTGCCTGCCAGAATGAAGACTCGCCTCCTTTATTTATAGTAATTCTGGCTAACTTCCTGGGCCAAATTCTCATTCTGGGTATCTGTCTGTTCAATATATATTAATTCTTCTGGTCGACTTCTTCTCTTGGAGGCTAATAACCTAATACAAGTTATCCTCTTGAGTTGACATGTATTCTAGGGTTATTGGCCAACTCATTAGGGTTTCTTCTTGCTTCCCAGAATATTCTATTCTCGTCAGGTCTACACGTGGAGGTAAATACCTCCCGCAGCTACCATAATATCAAAACTCCCTCCTAGCTAGGGAGGTATTATAGGTAATGGTCTTGAGCACAAAAAATACCATTCACCCTGTAGCATCAACATAGTTGTATAGACTATCTCATGACTAAATAATGAGCACCATCAATGTCATCAACTGCATCATCTCTCGAAACCATACTCCATTTGAGTAATCAAACATGATGCGGATAAGTCACTCACACCACAGAGTGATACAAGAGTCATTTTTGTAATCTGGACATTTGTTCTGAACCATTTTTCGTCTGGGAAATCTTTGTCCTTTAATCATTCATCTGGTTGATAATCATTTACCAAACTGCTGATAGTCTTCAAGGTAATCAGAACAAAATAGAACACAATTGTGTCTATTCATAGTAGTACATAACTACAATCCAGTGGTACATTACCACACCAAGTAGAAAACACGTATTTTATCGGTAACGTATAGTCACGAACAGTGGAACACATCCAACACAGTAGTATACATCTATTGTCATAAAGTCTTCATAACAATCATCTGATATCAACCTGCACAGAAAAAATGTTATGATATAAACTGAATCATCTGGGCCAATCTTTCACTCACATCTGTGAGATTTGAAAGAATATCTTCCCTCAAAAGGTAAGACATCAATGATTAGCTATATAGACTATTCTTCTTAAGCAAGAAATAATAATTGTACTAATTTCTCAACCCGGACCATTCCTCATTCTGGGCCATTCTTCCGACACTAAACAAAGTGTAGCCTGGAGAGAATGAATCTGCCCTAAGCAATGCATGTCCCTAATTGTTGAACCTAGAACATTCCCCACCCAGGGCCATTCCTCTGACACTAAACAAAGTGAAAACTGGAGAGAATGAATAAACTCTAAGGAATGATTGTCCAGGACATTTCCTCTGTTAACCACAAGAGGAAAATACTATCATGTACCAACCTCCAAAATAGACCATTCCTCATGTTAACCACAATGAGAAATCATTGTCCAGTGAGGCGGGCCAGTCTTCTTGAGTAACCCTCAAGAAGAGATACTTCCCTAGACCACTCCCCATGTTAACTACAATGGAAAGTCACTATCTATGGTACATCAACAATCTGGACCATTTCCCATGTTAACCACAATGGGAAATCGTTGTCCGTCAGAAATCTCAATACACTTTCCAAACTGGAAAGAATCCGCTCATCTTGGACCATTTTTTGAATTGAAAAATCACTACCCATCGATCAATAATACATCAGTGCTCCCTCCCAACCTAGGAGTCATCTCTTCCTTTTTCAATAAGGAAGTTTTCTCCACGAGCTCCAGCTTGAGTATGCAAACTCTTTCATTTTGAACAGAAACTTTTACCAAAATGTATGCTTATCTGCTCATCTATGGAGATATGTATTGGAGAACCACTTTCTCCTTTCTAGACTTCATCATAGATAATGTAATGCTTGATTTCAAATGTACTTCATTCTGGGACACTGGTCTTCTTTGAAGGCTTCATGTAGCTATGATCAATAAAGTATATCATTGTTGGAAAAATAGAACATATTCATGTGGCACGTCTTCTGTCATCATGAGATCTGATCTTCTGAGTAATCATCTTGATACAATTTCTTTCTTATAGAAAATATTCACCATGCTTCTGTTGTGCACTGGAGGTTCTCCATCAAGTTATCTTCTTCCATCTGCATGCAAGGGTCTCTTTCTGGTATGCCTCAAAGTCTTGAGGTTTCTCTTCATATGCTCTTTGCTCAATTACTCTGGAGAACATTCTTTGCATTCATCTGATGTAGAATTCCAACCCATGGATATTGCAGAGGATATAAATACTTATGTAGAGGTATGTTTGGTTTACTGGAAAAAGTAATCGTCATAGTCTTCTCCCTCCATCTGGGAGAACCTCTAGTTCTGGACCTTAACGCTTGGATATATACATTGTTCTTCATCACAACTTTCAATTCCTCTGCTTGATTTCTTTTAGTGAGTTCATATCAGGTTGATAATCTTGTGATTCTTAATGACTGGTTGTTCTGGCTTCTCTTTATTTCTTGGAATCTTCATGTTCTTACTAATGTTTTTCTTTAGCTCTTGGGTCCATGGAGTTTCTTATAGATTCCATGCCCTAGATATTTCATTTCTTTCTTTCATCATATGATCATGGATGTGGATGAACAACCAGGGATACTTTGAGGTTTTTCTTCGAAGAAGTCTTCTTTTGCGATTGAATTCAACACATGCTTTCTTTCATGGCTGCTACCATGGATATATACTTCATCATCTTCAATGGATCATAGGATGAGCTCCCTCCTAATCCTTGCTTCATGTATGAGTGCATATATTCAGATCTCTCCGTCTAACAGAGTCCACGCTTCCATCTGCATCTTTATTGTCTTCTGCAATATATAATCGGCTCCCTTTGTCTAACATAGTCCATGCTTCCATCTTATTTCCTTCTGCAAAACATCATAAGTCTTTCTCCAGTTTCCTCTTGATTGTTAACTTTTTTCTGTCTTTGCTTCTTCTAAGTCTCTTCATGATTGATTCTGATTTCGACTTATCTTGTAATATCTTCCACATGATTTGTATGATATAACTTGTATAATGATATCAATCCTTATATTCTTGTTTTTCCATAGGTATGGTTCTCCTTGGAACACATTGTCTTCTAAGAGATAGATATACAAGATATGTACAGAGATGATGCAAGCAATATATGTACAAGAACTAAGAAGAGTATTGTTACCTTAAGAAGAAGAAGTCTCTTTTATCTTGCTTAGTCTTCTTTGTAGGTTCCTTTTCTTCGGAAAATGATTCTTCATGCGTCCCCTTCCTTTTCTTTAGCTCTGGACAATGATTCTTGTAGTGACCATGCTTTCAACAGTTGAAGCAATGTGTTTCTGAAATGTCTTTCTCTTGATTTGGCTTCCTCCTTGAACCAAACTTCCTTTTGTTCCTGAAATCCTTGAATCTTGTTGTGAAGGCTTGATCATCGTACTTCTTTTGGGGTTTCTCTTTTGCACTGATCCTGGATTCTTCTTGAGCACAATAAGTCCAAAGTTCTTCAAATGTAGGATACTCCTTCCTTGTGTTCATGCTTGTGGAAAATGCATCCCACATCTTGGGAAGATGATTGAGTACGATGTTTACCAATTCCTTCTCTGAAATGATCTCTTTAATAGCTTGTAGTTGATCTCTTAACTCGGAGATCCTCACAAGCTATGATGTTATGCTATCATCATCATTCATCTTCATGTCACAAAGTTTATTCTTCAGACTCATTACTTGTCCAATGTTTCTGACCGAGAAGAGGTTTGTTAGGGCATCATACATCTTCTTCGATGAGTCAAGATGGGAGATGTAGGGTATCAAGTGGTATTTTATAGAATCCACTATGATACTCATGGAATTGATGTCACTGTCTTTGAACTTCTCCATAACTGCAACGTTCTACGGTTCCTTCTCTTTTCCTCCTTCAAACTCTAGTTCGACGATCTTTCCTTTCACGATATCGAGCACTTTATTCTTGGCAAGGATGATATCAATCCTTGTCTTCCACGCTCTGAAGTTAGAAGCTCCATCTAACTTATTCTCTGACTTCATAGAGTAAGTCATGGCTGCTTTGACTTGGTCAACCCTATATTTGACCAAAAACTAAAACTTGACGTCTTGGCTTGCTGAGAGTATCAGGAGATGCACTAGGCTAGGGTGCACTGATCTGTCCAAAAACCAGGTTAATCCCTTCACTTAAGGTGCCTCAATGAGAGGATTAGGGTTTCTGCAACTGCACCTACTAGTAACCCTAGCGATAGTGGTATGGTGACCGCTCCTGCTAGAAACCCTAGCAACAGCTCTTCAACGAGCTCAATATCCTTACGACTATGTTTCCTTCCAACGGTTAGAATGAATGAAGGAGGTGTGGGCCCATAACTTGTTAGAATATAATGGATGTGCTCATTCTACCATTGACAATATCTCTATTGTCACCCAACCATAGGCCGAAGCCACCCTCCGAGCACGTTAACCTTGACAGAGAATCACTCCAAAAGAAAACCCTAGGCTAGATAGCCAAACAAATGGTAGAGCACCTTTCCCCAAGGATAGTGCACCAACAAGAGCTGATCTCATAGTCCAAACCCTAGCCAAGAGATAGTCCAAGCCAAACGTGATTTTCTAGCTGCAGCAGCTGCAATGGCAACTCTTCTCAAACCTGCGCACAAGACTGGGCACTGTAGTGTGCACAAGTGCTTCTCTGCAATTCTGAGACTGCCCACTAGAATGAAGACTCACCCCCTGTATTTATAGTAATTCTGGCTAACTTCGTGGGCCGACTTCTCATTCTGGGTATCTGTCTATTCAATATATATTAATTCTTCTCGCCAAATTCTTCTCTTGGAGGCTAATAACATAATACAAGTTATCCTCTTGAGCCGACATGTCTTCTAGGGTTATTAGCCAAATCATTAGGGTTTCTTCTTGCTTCCCAGAATATTCTATTCTCGTCAAGTCTACACGTGGAGGTAAATACCTCACGGAGCTACCATAATATCAACAACAATAACTTTTAGAAATAAATGTTACTTTCATATGGCTTGTTATTCCATTTAATTTGGAGTATCACTTTATGATTCTAATCCATGCAACAATCGACATGATATTTATTGTTGCTTGTGATTGAAGGATACATGCTATGATTTATTTATGGTTATAGTTGATGTTTACATGTGGTTAATTAGTATCATGTGTAAGGAAATGCTATTGAGAAACTAAGAAGCTTTGTAATTTGAAGAATGATGAAGTACACATCTATGATCTTTTGACCCACACTAACCTAGGTTATATATTATGAGCAACCAAGAAATCATATCATTGTTAAATAACTTATATTTAATGAGAAGAGTTAGATTAGTGTCTAGGACATTTAAGGCCTGAGATTAGGAATTATTGATCTAGAACCTTTAGTTCTTGGTTCAAAAGTTACTTTATGGTAAAAGGCCCAAGGGGATAGTGTTTGATGTGTTAAACTCCTAATTTATGACCTCTCTTTTTAAAGCTAACCCCATGGTTTCCCTAAAATTATTTAGATATAGGGGAATGGAAAAGCAAAGAAACTCTCTCGGAAAAGAGTTGTATTTTCTGAGGGAATAGAAAAAAGGAGGATTGACATTAGGAAATGGGTTGAAGGATTGTTAGTGGTTTACCAGAGAAAGAAGAACTATCATTGATATTTGATTAATGGGACTAGTATGAAAATTTCTCTAACATTATTTGAATGGGTGATAGGATATTGGGGCTATACCTAGCCTTAAGGGTGTACAAGGCCCAAAATTGATATTGAAAGATGATTGAAAGACGAACTCCACTACTAAAGGTATTTCAATACTAGAAGCATGATTGGAAGAGTTATTTCCCATGATAACCATGAAAAGTATGGTGGATTAGTAAGCCTTAGGCCTCTCTACCACACAATTGTTGTTTTGAATTCGATTTTTTTGAACTCTGGTTGTCTTTTAGTTCTGCGAAGTGTATTTGTAGAGTAAGAGACTTAGGGAGAGTTTCCTTTTGTTTTGATTGGGCTTATACCTTTCTCAAGCGACGCTACTTGATTTTAGGTGTTGTGTTGATTGGGTGAAAAATCAACCATTGAATGTCATTTCCCAATACAATCCAGTATTAGGTTGATGTGTGATTCCCTGCCTAAATTCAACGTGGAGTTGACACATGTCACTCTTAAATACTAATAAAAGAAATTAAGTAAATGAAAAGTGTATATGTCATATCTAACTTTTTTCTCTAAAAAAGTTGAGGAAGGATTTGCACCTCGAAAGATTTGATCCCTCTCAATACTTCGTAGAACCAAAATTAAGATGAATCTATAGTGATTTATTCTACATCAAAAAATTATTCTTCACCAAAACAAATAAAGACAAATGTGCAATAATTCCATTACATGATGCACAATAAATTAGTATTTGTAATAAAGGCAAATGTGCAATAATTCCATTACATGATGCACAATAAATTAGTATTTGTAGTATTTGAGTAATCTTGAAAAGATTTGAAGAAAATTTCTGTAAGTGACAAACTTCTCAATGAGTTCACGCTTGGTTGAGCTATTACAATTGTAGACACTTCTTTGGACCTTACCCAAATAATCATTCTTTCAATATATAGTTGATAATTACAAGCAATTTATTCATTTATTTTTGTAAAGCCTTATCATCAACATGTAAGCAACACCTTCCACAATGTTAAAATTTATGGCAGGTAAACAAGCGCGTGGGGCAAACATTGAGGTAGGTCCCATTGACACAAACCTCTTCTGCCATTCTCTCAGATGATCATAGCGAAGGATTTATATATATATATATATATATATATATATAAATTAAAAATAAGAAAATCTATATGGAAGTCCCATAATTTTTATTTTCTTTGGATCATAGTGACGGAAGAACACTTCAGCCTGCTATATCTCCCCATCTTAAACATCATTGTCCTCCGTTTAAATTATAGGTCACCGGCCATACAATGGCTTAAATAACATTATCATGATGGATTAAGCTATTTACTTCTATAAAACGTTCGTCGTTCTACAACAGTGATGACCACTCATATTGGCAAAAAGTTTCGAGATTACATTTATATAATAAAATTCCGGTAATGCGAGGCACGCTGATACCCTTCCGATGACGATTGGTCATGTGAGGTCACACACAAAAATCAATTACAAAGTTAACTGCTGATTTTGTGGCTTGGTGAAATCATTATTTTCTGTTGTTTAATTTGAGTTTGTTAATGTATAAATGTATTTAGCATCTTGAAAAACCCTAAAGGCATTAGAAACCATTTTAATATGGGGTTCTAACAATTTTTTATCCAATTTCAAATTCAATTTCAAAGTTAAGGGTTGATTTTGTCTCTTGGGTTGCCCTATCAGTTAATTTAATAAATAAATGTATGGCTTGCGGTTCTGGATGAACTTAGATACAAGTTTAATTTAAGGAGTTGTTTAGACATTCAATTTTTTTAATTTTTTCACTGGAATTAGGAGAAACAGATCTTGTTGAAATCACCATTTTCTGTTGTTTAAATTGCATTTCTCAATGCATAAATGGATTCGGCATCCTGAAAAATTTTTGAAACACTAGAATTATACAGACTCAATCACTCAAATCTAATTCCAACTATTTTTGATAGAAAAAAACAAAATTGATCGAAAACTATACCAATAAAAAAATAAGGTTAAACTCAAGTTTAATTTAATAAAGAAATAAAAAACAACGATGAAGATTAGAGCTTAGCTGCATCCTCACGTATCTCATCGCTTCATTATATAAACTCCCCTTACCTTCATACAAACACATATCTGCACCCATTTGAATTGAGTTGAGTTGCTCTTCGTCTCTGATATTGTTATTAATAGCGTTTATTGCACTGCAAACATATTCCATCCATCCGTCATCATGTCTTGCTGTGGGGGAAACTGCAGTTGTGGATCAAGCTGTGGATGCGGAAGTGGATGCAAAGGGTCAGTTAATAAATTACTTTCTATTATTTCACATCATTCGTTAAATATTTGTTTTGAATCATTTGATCACGGGAACTTATTGTTTGATGTTTGGATTGGACGAAATATTTTAAAAAATTGTTTGCATTACTTTGTGTAGTTCGCAATATCACTTAATATTTGCAGGTTGTAAGAGCAGTTATAGTATTTGGTAAATGTTTGTTGCAGTCAGAGAAGCCAAGTTTTTGACATCCCAGATGACTAGATCTATTTGACTTGAAACTTCTATTTTTCAAAGCCCAGATGACTAGATCTATGACACATCTATTCCACTATAAATTCTCTTAAGCAATCACTCTGGCTTACCTAATTTTATTGTCTTATGCACAGTTGCAACATGGACGCTGACCTCCATTCTGGAGAGAAATCGGTTGGTTCGCCCATTCTGCACTTAACTAACAGCGGAAACTCTGACATGGGGTAAGTCTGCACTTAATCGCACTGTCGAGAGAGTTTTCTGCTAATTATAATTCCGTAGTTTAAACGTTAGATGGAACATATTTTCGGATAATTTTTTATTGAAATTTGAAAAAAAAATTGTTGAAATTTCATATTTGAGAGATTGAGTTTATATAATTAGAGTGTTTCAAAAAAAAATTTAGTGTGTTGAATTTATTTATACATTCAAAATGCAATTTAAACAACAGAAAATGATTGTTTCACCAAAATCTGATCTGTTTTACCAAATTACGATAAAAAATTTCAAAAATACAACACCAAATTGATTTATATAATATTAATTCATTAAAATCCTGGCTTGCAAATTAATATCGTGACTTGGTGTGGCGCAGCTTTATGGACGGGATGGTAGTTGCTGGCGAGAACGACGGATGCAAGTGTGGATCAGACTGCACCTGCGACCCATGCAACTGCAAATGAATATAGTATTGCCTTTAACAATATATCTATAACATTATCAGCAATTGATTCTACGTATACGAGCGTGGGTGTGATAATGTAATAAACAATAGAATAAACTGGAATGATAGGTTGTGCCTGCACATGAATGCATCACGGCCCATAATTTCCAGCATGTAAGAATTTCCTACTTTCAATATGTTATGTTTGCTATAAATTTCTGCTTTAAATAAATTGGAGTTATAGGTCATGTCTGCAAATGAATGCATCATGACCCATAAATTCCAGAGTGTATGAATTTCCTACTTTCGATAGGTTATGTCTGTTATAAATTTATGTTGTAATTGTTTGCTTCAAAATAAATTGGAATTATAGGTGATACCTGAGCTTATTCTGGTTATAGATTCAGGTCACAAGAGGGTTCAGCCACAAAGAGAATGACTTTGTGGTTGGGCGCTCCAATCACCCAAATTTAAAATTAAATTAAGGATGACCAGAAACCATATAAGCAAATGAATCCTTCTAGTTCATAAGATCAACAGTGAATGAATTTCTTCACTAAAAGTATTCTTTGAATGGATTTATGTTTACCACTCTATGTGAATTCTGAAAAAGCTGCTCATTGTTTTAGATCCTTTCACTCCATGCAACATGGCAGATGATTATATTAAGAAAAACAAATTTTGTATCACCACAATTTGCAATTTGATTTAAACTAAGTGAAATACACTATAATAATAAAAATAACTATATGGTTTTGTGACTTAAATACCATTATGATGAATTTGCACTATCTATTAAATAAATTGATCAAACATTGAGGATTCCAAGATTCCGTTTATATTCACTAAGCCTATACATATATCTTTGAAATTTATAGTAATTTACACTAAATAAATATCTCTATACATATATTAAATAAATTTACACTATGTATATATATATTAAATAAATTGATCAAACATTGAGGGTTCCATTGCATTCATAAAGCCTATACATATATGCAATGCATATTACATATATAATATGCAATATTTATAGTAATTTACACTACAAAAACCAAATCAAAGAAGAGTCAAAGGTCTTTTAATTGAAATTACATGTTTTATATTTATAGTAGTGTTTCTTGGATTTTGGCCTTACAATTATCCTACTTATTCCAATTTCAAATACAATTCTCTATATTTCAATATTTCAATGGTTCACAAAATTCAAGAACAATAAATATTTTATTACATTACATTTTTTTCTAGAAATTTGATAGGTAAGATATAAGTGTACATGTGTTGATGAGGGGAGTTCCGAATGGAACTCTATACAAGTTGTTGGGAAGAACAATTAGTAGTGGGTGTGACAATTTTGTTATTCTTGAGGTGAATAACAAAAAACTCCTAGCATTTGTGGAGAAAAGACAACATTTTGGCATAAAAGATTACAACATATTGGAGAAAACGGCCTTGAGCACTACACACTGAAAGTATTGTTGAAGGTATACCTTATTGCTCAATGGATTTTGATTTATGTGAACATTGCATATATGGTAAACATAATCGGATAAGATTCTCATCTGGTGCTACAAGATCAAAGGGGATCATAGAGTTAATACAAAATGATGCATGTTCTATCACTAGATAAATCTATATACTATGTTTCTTTCATTGAGGATTTCTTGAGGAATACATGGATTTATTTTCTCTAAAGAAATCTCAGGTCTTTGGTAAATTTCAAGAGTTTAAGGCTCTTGTAAAGAATCAAACTGAGAAGAAAATAAAATTGTTGAGGACAAGTAGTGGTGGAGAGTTCTACAGGAATGAATTCAAATAATTCTATAATTCAAATAAAATGAGTTACAGAAAGGATGAATCACATGTCGATGGAAAAATAAAGGAGCTCAAGGTGTCGAGTTAGGATAGAAATTATGGACAAAGGTAGTGGGTACTACATGTTACTTTGTAAATAGATCACCCTCATTATCATTGGTGGACAAAACTCTACATGAGGCATGGAATGGTAAGAAACTCTCCTTTGAACATATCAAATTGTTTGGTTGTGATGCTTATGTAGATGTTCCAAAGTAAAATAGGAGTAAGATGGATAATAAAGATGAAAAGTGTATCTTTATTGGTTATAAAGATGGTATAAAAGGATATAAACTTTGGGACCAATAAACTAAGAAGGTTATCTATAGTTGGGATGTTGTCTTTAGAGAGGTTAAAGATGTTCCCAATAAGAAATTCTACCAAAAGAAAACGAACTAAATACAATAGAGTTTCAGTTGGAGGGTAAAGAATCTGACTCAATAGAAGAAGAAGAACCTCATACTCTGACATTAAGGAGATTGGTTCGGGAAATAAGACAACTAGAAAGGTATTCTCCACTTGATTTTCATTACAATTTTTCTTTGTATATTACTGATGATGATCCTAGAAATGTTAGGGAGGTAGTGGATTTAGAGGATGGAAAACTATGGAAGAAGGTCATAGTTGAGGAAATGATATCGGGTTTTGTTTGAGTTACTATATGGAAGAAATTATATTGGCAGAAAATTGATGTTTAAAAAGAAGTTGAATGCAAAAGGTAAAGTGGAGAAATATAAAAATTTTCTAGTAGTAAAAGGTATTCCTAGATAAAGGGAATTGATATTCCTAGATGGAAAATGTGAAAAAAACCTTTTTTAAATGAAGGTTATAAAAGATAAAAGGAAAAAAATATTATGATATAATTGAAAAATACTAAATCATTTTAAAAGGCTTATGAGAATAAAACAGAAGCAATTCCAATTTAGTGGAACTCTAGGAGAAATATCAGTCCATATTATATCACTATTCGTTGATGGATTTTCATAAAAGTAATGTTTTCATCGAGAAATTCTAAGAGAGATAGAAGACTAGAATAGTATGTGATAGAAATTTCAAGAAGTATTAGACAAAGAACTGACTAATGAAAATCAAAATCCTATTTTGTAGGAAATATTAACTAAAATGCATGTAAGTTTTCAATATGTCATGGAGAGGGAAAAATGAGTACGACAAACAAAATATGCATACAACAAGGACAATAAGTATAGTAGGAAAAAGAGAGGACCCAAGGTACATAGAAATAATAAATTTCTAGGATGAAACGATAGTGGAAAAAATAGTTTCCTTGTTCACATAACTTTAACTTGTAGATGTATTTTCTTATAACAATCTTGATACGAAGGGAATATCAAAAGAGTATGGGGAATTCAAAAGTTAGCTACATTATGGAAAATTATTAATAAAAAAAAAAATCAAATTAAATCTTAGATATAAAAAATATATATACCAAAAAATTAAAAATATAATAAATTAAATTCTAGATATAATAAAAATATATATAGAAAGATTTAAAAATATATTTGATGTAAGAGTGATTTACCAAAAAGAATAAATTGAATGACTATCACTCATTGGGGTGGTTAAAAGAAAAATGGAAAACTCTATATAGGAAATTAAAAAATTAAACCAAGTAACATTTAAAGATTGTTTCTAGCTCCTTTCTCAAAACAATTCTTTCAAATAGTAGTATATACTCTTAGATGGGTATGCAACTACTGCATTTTCAACAAATGGGAAGCATTTTTTTATAAAATGATTATTTTGGTCTTGCAAATGAACATGCATGTTTTTCAAGAATAATCATGGTAATTTTTAAAATTTCCAATAAAAAATATTTAAAGGTATACCCAAATGAATAGGTTGTACTATTTAAATGACTAAATAGATATGCAACAAACTTAAATATGATATTAAAAATATTCAAATAAACATAAGTCTCGTTAAATATGTAGAAAGATTCTAATTTCTACGACTTTTTGTGAAACTCCCTAACACACATAATCTCAAAATAAGGCATAATGGTAGATATCAATATGGTCAAAGTCATAAAATATCTACAACCTCCTATAAAACCCTCAAAGGTAAATTCCTTTATGATACATATGGGGTACTGTATAAAAAATTTCAAAAAATATGCTATGATAACTTACCCAATGGAAATACTACTTCCTTTATGGTACATATGGGGTACTATATACAAATTGTCAAAAGATATGCTATGACAACATACCCAATGGAAATACTACTAGAGAAGGAAACACCTTTTCAATGAGCCACCCAATGTTGAAAATGATTTGAAAAATAGAAGGATGGGATCATCAATGCAATAATATTGAGGTATTAAGGTTCTATGGTTAGAAAAATATTTTTAATGTACATGTGGATGCATTAAGGATAGCCATCGAATCCATATTAACATAAACAATAAAAAAACTATGGATTATCTCATACACTATGTAAGAACAAAACTTTCAATAATAAAAAGGAATTACAATAGTAGAAAAAGATAAGTTTTAGGTATGATATGTGTATTACAAACATTTAGGCACTATTTTTTATCGAGATTTATGAGTGGAACGAAATGAAACAAAAATGTATAACATTAACACAGACATACACAGAACAATAACATAGGTATAATGAAGCTTAATTTCTATTCAGTAAAGAAATCTGTGGAAACTGTAAAATTCAAAATGAAACAATCTTGCTCGAATTGTGGTAGTTAATCTCTGAGAAGATATGAAATGACTATGCACGTCCACCTAATCACATTAAAATGAGGCCTCCAAGCCTTTTTAGCATCAAGAAGTAACAAAAAATATATAAATCCAAAAACCTAACCGTAGGATATGAAGTGCCAAAAGTCCTGTGGGCCCCGATGGGGTCAGTTGGTACATCAACTTCTGGGGGTTGTAAATTTTTCATACGATCTCCATTTTAGGCACACGATAGCCCATTTGAAATGTATATCCAAGGAATAAATATGTTTCTATAACAATTTGAATCTATTCACTTTGTGACTGTGGTGAACCCAAAAAAACATTGTTTAGGGCCTTAAAATGGCCCTAGAAGTTTAGGATCTGAAAAGATAGAAACAAAAACTACCAAGATGAAAATTGTATGTGATCCAGTTGGAAGAGGTATCGATATCCACGTAGATCAATCCTAACCCCTTAGGAAGCAATGGTCTCCATTGCGTTGAGTTCCCCCATCATATGAGAACATTTCTATTCAAATTGTGCCCTAAGTGAGGCACTTGTCTTGGTGCAGGAATTGCCCCTCTTTGACAACACGATAAAGATGAAGCTTATATTGGTAAGTAACCTTGACCTATGTGTCCACAATATGATCAATGGATGCATGTTCCATGCAGTCAGGGTTGAGATCTCTCGGTGTCAACTTTTCTGCTATCTTTGAGGTGTCCAATAATGGTGGAAATTATGGCCGAAGGAGGTCCACATTAAAAATTGGGTGCAAGCCATGGAAGGAGGGAATTTTGAGCTCAAAATAATTGTCACCCACAGCCTTGGTTATGGAGTAATATCCATAGCAGAGTGGATGAAACTTTTGATGGGGTCTTGTAAGGCGTTCTTTCGGCAAATGCAACCAAAATTTATCTCCCTCCTGAAACTTGTGTGGAACTCGATGTTGATTATGGTGTTTCTTGTAATTGGCATTAGACTTCTGCAAAATATCCTGAACATGTTGGTGGATGTGATATATTCGTTCAATGAACCGGGTGGATTTATTGGCTTGATTTTTAGCATGGAATGATTCTTCTTTTGTGGACGCAAGGGGGAGTGCAACATCCATGGGACACAATGGTTGAAATCGCAACCCCACCTTAAAGGGGCTATGGCTGGTTGAGATATGTATGGATCTTTTGTAGCTATGTTGAACAAAAGGAGGACTCTCATCCCAAGTGCGCATATTTTTGGAATTTTACATGCACAAGATATGCACGATCATCCTACTGATGACCTCAGTTTGGCCATTCGTTTGGGGGTGGAAGGTCATGAATTTGGTGATCTTGGTTTCCAACTGTGACCAGAGGATTGACCATAATGTGTTGAAGAATTAGTCTTCTCGGTCTGAGATGATGGCTTTTTGTATCCCAAAATGTACCCACACTCATTCGAAGAAGAGCTTGGCAGTGGCCTCCTTTGTGATGCTCTTATTGCAGGCAACCATAATCTCCATCTTGGAAAATTAGTCAACAACCAGAAAAACACAGTCATTTCCTTGCTTGGTTTAAGGAAGGCCCGACATGTACTCCATCGAGATGGATTCTGAGGGCCTATCGGGAGTAGGAAGAGGGGTGTACATTCCTTGTTTCTCAATGGTTGGTTTTTCAATTGCACAGGTCGTGCAGGACCCGATATAATTACTAGCATCTTGTTGAAGTTTTGGCCAATAGAAATGTTGTTGCAACACTGCCATTGTCTTTTCTATGTCGAAGTGTCGTGACACCCGACTATAGTGATATTCCCAAATCATATTCTCTCGCTCACTTGATGGTACATAGAGATGCCTCAGATGGCACAACAACACGTCCTGAAGATGGAAATCAATGATAGTTGTGTTTGTTCCCAACATATGGTAGGTAGTGGTGAAATCAAAATCTCTCTCATAGAGTTGGGGCCATCCAGAGGTCTCATGTCTATAGGAGTGTATCACCATGGTTAGTGTTGCAACTGGAGGTGGACTAAGGTAGTCAACAATGTGGTTGGTTCTCTCTATCTTATACTTGATTTTGAGATGAAACTAATGCAAGTATCTGGACGACTTCTGATGGTAATCATTTTGGAATGTTTCTTGTGTTTGCATGAACTAAAAAGGCTTATGATCAGTGTGGATGACTGTCTCCTTCTCGAGAATGTAATGCCTATATTGGCACTAGGATTATATAATGAAGTACATTTATTTGTCGTAAGTGGGGTACTTACAGATGGTATGTGATAATGTCTCACTATGATAGGCCATGGGATTTACATGTTGAGTGAGAATCGCTTCCACAAAATATTCTGAAGCATCTTTCTCAATCTCAAAAGGCTATTGCAGGTCAGGTAATGAGAGCACCGGGGTTGATCAAAAGAATTTTCTGTTGTGACTAGACCCACACAAACTTTTCCTTTTCACCACCCCTGGTCACTTGGATAAGGGCCCATGCAATGTGGGAGAATCCCAACACGAACCTGCAATAGAAATTGGTAAGGCCTAAGAAGCTTCAAAGCTCAGTGAGTGTGGTTGGTGCTAGCCAATCAAGAATGACCTGGATCTTGGTTGGATCGACATGCACCCCATTCTCATTAACAATGTATTCTAGGTACTAGACCTTATTCATGTCGAAGGAGAACTTTTCCAAATTTGCATATAGTTGATGTTGCTGCAAAGTGTGAAAAACATGTTGAATATGTTGCAAGTGTTCCACCCAACTCTTGTTGAAGATGAGGATTTCATCCAAATACACCACCACAAAATAATTGGTGAAAGGCTGCAAGATATTTTCCATCATCCTCATGAAAGTTGTTGGGGCATTTGTCAAGCCAAAGGGCATGACCAACCATTCAAAAATACCTCCTTTGGAATTGAAGGCAGTCTTCCATACATCAATATGCTCTATTGGGACTTGGTGGTAGACTAACTTCAGATCAATTTACTGAAGTATTTGGCCCCCTTGAGCTGGTCAAGGAGATCGTCAATTCGGGGAATTGGGTAATGGTTCTTGATTGTGATTTTATTTAGGGCCTGGTAATCAATGCAGAGTTGCTAGGTCCCATCTTTCTTTTGCACAAACATGATTAGGATTCCACAAGGTGATGAGATTGGTCGAATGTTCTCCTTTTTCAGAATCTCTTGGATCTGGCACTTGCTTTCCTCAATTTTTTTACAGAGAGTGGTGATAGACTGGCCCATTGGGTAGCGGTGCAATAGGGGTAAGATCAATTGAGTGCTTGAACTGACAGTGTAGAGGTATCCCAATGGCTGAGGAGAATATGTCTTTGTATTCTTCCAATACCTTATCCACTTGCTTCTGCTATGTGGAGAGACCTACCATGAAGGCCATGGATGTGGTTGTAAGCTTCCTCTCACTTTGAGCACGAATAACAAATAAGACAAAAATTCTCAGTCTAATAGATGACCTTCCTACATATCTTGGCAGATATTAAGGAAATGGTAGTAGGAGGGACTACCTCGAGTATCCTGTACAATTTCTATTTCAAAGTAATAATAACACTATGAGGCCTAGACTCATATACAACATGACGTTTCCATAAATAAGGTTGGCCCAAAAGAATATCACAAAATTCAAGGGGGTGACATCACACAATACCTTATCTTTGAAGGGATTGATGTCATATCCTAACGACATTGTTGGCTGAAGCAAAGATCACTCCATAGGTGGAGCAATCCAATGGTGTACGACTGTGGGTGTGGTGTTTTTGGCAGAGTCGACCGCTTGAATACCTTCACTGAGATGAGGTTCTTATGGATACCACTATCAATGATAAAGTGTAGCGGAGTACCCTTCACCCACATCTGTAAATGAAAGAGGCACTCACCTTCCTCTGGTTCATCAGGTTCATCGGGATGGACCTTGGTGGTTCGAAGGATTTCACATCGACCACTAATGACTTCTTTGAGTGGCATTCAGCGGTGTTATCCCAGGGGATTTTATGGAACTCGCATCACTTGCACTTGTCTTTATTTATCTTCCCATTGTCCTTCTTTGTTTATGGCTTATACTGGTTGTCCTGAGGATATCCATCCTTCCTCTGTCCTTTGTTTTATAGGTTGGGGCCACCTTTTCCCTGCTTCTTCTATGAGGGGTTCATAGAACCAGACTCTTGCATCTTTTGTTTAAGCTTCTACTTGTTTTTGATAGCATATCGATAGATCCTACCCAAGGACGAGATGTACAAAAATTCCATTTTTGTATGGATGTATCTATGGAGATAGTGGTGATACTTGAGTACTAGATGTCACTCAAATTATTTGATACCTAGCTCGATGCGCAAGGTATGAAAGACATTGGTGAACTCTGGAATTGTTTGGTCCCTTTCCTACCGTAGTGTGGTCCATCTTATATATAAGTTTTCATAACTTCCAACAGGGTAGCATTGTTCCTCAATAACATCCCTAAAATAACCCCAAGTGGGTGAGGCTACACATAATGTAGATTCCTCTGTTTCCTTTTTCTCATAGAAAGTCTCCCTCCAATCTTTGAGATGGGGGACGACCTTGAGGAGCAAAAATGTAATCTTTTCTCTATCAAAAAAGTTATGGACAAAAAAATACCCTTCTAGAAGGTTTAACCATTTGTCTACAACATCTGCATCTATTTGAAATTCAAATATAAGAATATAAAAATTGATTCATACCTTGAAGGGGGCAATTCCTCCACTCGAGGAATATGTGTCGCCTGTTGGAATTTGTTGAAGGATTTGTGCAAAATTATCCATCACCTGATTCCTCTGTTTTGCGAGGATTCCTTGAGCAACACTTTAAAGGGATCTCCTAGCCCATCATCACTCTTTTCTTCCCCCACCGATGATCGTCGGGTTCGGAGAGGTCAATCTTGCAAAGGCTCAACTGGTTTGAGTCCCAACTGCTTATATTTTGACCTCGTTGGGGACATGCACAGAGAAAAAAATGAGAGCAAACCGCTATGATTCCATTTATCCACATTTATGAGAGGAACAAAATGAAACATAGATCCATAACATTAACATAGTCATACAGAAACAAATAATAGAGATAGAGTGAAACTTAACTTCTATTCAATAAAGAAATCTGTGGAAACTGTAAAATTCAGAATGAAACAATCTTGCACGAATGGTGATAGCTAATCTCTGAGAAGAGATGTGGTTGCTACACAAATTTTCCTAAGCACATTACAATGAGGACTCCAATTCTTTTTATCATTAAGAAGTAATAAAAAAACCCTAGACATTAAAAAACCTAACCCTAGGAGATGAAGCATCAAAAGTCATGTGGGTCTTGAAGGGATAATTTGGTACATCAACTTCCTAGGGTCATAACTTTTGCATGCGATATTTGTTTTAGGCACACGATAGCCCGTTGGAAAGATTTATCTGATCAATGGACATGTTGTCGTCACACTTTGACTATGTCTATAGTGTATCTGTGGTGAGCCCAAAAAACATTGTTTAAGGCCTCAAAACGTTCCCAAAAGTTTAGGACCCAAAGAGATAAAAAAAAAACTACCAAGATGAAAATTGTATGTGAGCCAATTTGAAGAGATGGGTGGCCACCGATATCCACCTGGATCAATTTTCTAGTGAATAAGTTCAATTTTTACTTTGGTCATCAAGAATTGAAATACAATGTGAACAAATCAATTATATTAGGAAGGCTAAGTATATGGTAATATTTATTTCCAGAAATTAGTTTTTTAGATTTTTGTAATACCTGGAAAAGCCCATGTAGAACCTAATCACTTATCAAGGATTGAAAATGGGGAAATATAAATAGAGAGAAGAATATTCCCCAATACTATTATATTTCAAGTAAAGTGATACTTACAAGATGTCCTCTCTTTCCTAGAGGATGAAACAAAACCACAAGGATGAAATAATGTACCCAAAAAAAGTATAGTCCAAAAGAAATGAGGTTAATACTCCTATTAGGTAAACTATACAAAATAAACATGGATAGGATTATGAGGAGATGTGTCCAACCATTATAAACAAAGAAAAAAAAACAATTATTAAACATCAAGAGGACTTTCAACAAATAAAA
>JZKD02S1677700.1:361261-379384 GCA_000966675.3 Picea glauca
CACGCTCTATAGAGGGTGGGAGGGAGGGGATTTATTGGAGAAATTATAAACTATTCAATAAAACATAAATAGGGGTGACGGTGAATTGGAGGCACCAAGTAGATGAAAGTTCAAGGGAATTAGCTAATATCCACTCAACCTCTTACGAAAGAAATGGACATTTTAGAAATATGGAAATAATCATTCAACTATTCAATAAAACATAAATAGGGGTGACTTGGAGGCACCAAGTAAATGAAAGTTCAAGGGAATTAGCTAATATCCACATTATTTAATTAGGAGACCTAATTTCATCAATGAGTTTTTCAAGATGAAGTTCACATATGAAATTTGAAAACATTTTTATGGAATTCCATTTAATTATTTTCTAACTCAAAGTCTTAATTAGAGTAATATTAAAAAATGGTTGGCCAAACATTAAGAAGGAGGAGTTCTTCCTTAAGGTAGTAGAATGGCTCAAGAAGGAAGTAGCAAGTCATAAATGAATAACACGATGCTAATAACCTAGGCTTTAGCTTACAATAAATTTATGTACTCGAGGATTGTTCATCTAAACCTTTATTGGTTCATGTTTTATTAGAATAATGAAGATTGCTATACAAGCTACTATTATAAATAAAGTATATTGTTTTATCCTTTTATGAATATTTAGTGGAAAGCTTCAACAAATAAGGATTAGATGGGAAGGATATCCCCACATGAAACCCAAAATTATAAAAAGTCAAAGTTAATATTTTGTTTTTTTCAAATATTTGAGATCACTAAAACAATTAGGTTGTTAAATACTTATATAAGGTGTACTGTTGAGATAACGGATCCCTAGATACAATTGGTCTTATGAATATTTAGTGGAAAGTTTCAACAAATAAGGATTAGATGGGAAGGATATCCCCACATGAAACCCAAAATTATAAAAAGTCAAAGTTAATATTTTGTTTTTTTCAAATATTTGAGATCACTAAAACAATTAGGTTGTTAAATACTTATATAAGGTGTACTGTTGAGATAACGGATCCCTAGATACAATTGGTCATGGAACACAACTGGTCATGGATGTTCCATATGTCAAAATAACCAACATGAAAAATAATCCTAGAATAACCATCAAACCACCCTTGTGATGGCGTTCCATTTGCACAGTGAAACCGCATGCAATTTCCGAAAATAGAAAATACCTGATAAAAACAACCGATGTGCTTTTATATTTAATTGTTTCCAAGCCAGAACCTGGCAATTTAACGTTTAAATCTTTTTACATAAAATTGGGGGCATTCTTCTATCTGTAATGGTTTCTTCTAACATATTTGTTTCGGGGATTATTTTGAATGAGTGGAATTTTATATACGCTTTGCAACAATGTTTCCTTCGTGKCAACGAGGTTAGGGATTATTCGTTCTGCGATGATTTTAACTTGGAAGAGATTGCAATATTGAACTTGCAGGTTTCTTTCATACTTTGTTTCGATTTGATTGTAAGGGTTTTGTTTCAGAGTTTGTTACGATTTAATGGTAAATGTGTTTTTTAATAAGATATTAACTTGGAGGCGATTGGGTATGTTTTCATCCTACAGATCCAAGAGTGAACTTTGATTCTTCACTAAAGCTACATGATTTGGACAATTAATATCAGTATCTTGACAATTAATACTAGTGCTATATGGGTTGGACAAATTAATACTAGAGCTACAGGCCTTGGACAATCCAAAATTTGCTTGTTATACAATAATCTTGACCACTAGTTTTTATGAATATAATTTTTTAGTTTTTGGATTTTGTTTTGCTATGATATTGGAGTGCTGTTAGAAAGAAAGAAAATGGGTTTTAAAATTTGATAATGATAACAGTATTTAATATTAGAGTTCTGTTTTTATAATTAGGTTTTGATTTTGTATTTATATAATTTTTTGAATTGGATAATAGTAAGAATTTCTTTTAGAGGAAAAAAAAAATTATGATTTTTTTTAAAGATGGAAAATATTAAGGTTTTTGTTTTAAAGATAGAAAATGATGCCTATCAAATATATCAACTACTTTTTTTTTTCAAATAGAAAAAATATTCATATTAGTAAATATAATTCAGTATTTTACAAAATTGTATTTATATTCATATTAGTAAATATAATTCAGTCTTTTACAAAATTGTATTTGTGATTTCTAAGTAGGTGTTTAAAAATTTCTGTTTACAAAATATTACATAAATTTCAGATTTTTCTACAAAAAAATTATATAATTTTTAACTTTCAAAATACTCTGTATGGATTCCTGTTCCTTTGGCAACATATATCAAACCTTCTAAGAGCTGTAAAGGCTGCTTGTACAAAATGGCGATTAGTGGCTCGGCTCGGATATGGAGGTCGAACGAGGCTAGGGTGGATCATTCTGCTAAATAGCTAAAGAATCATAAGAAAATTATTAAAACATCAAATAAAAAGGATAGCAACTAAGGGAAAGGAAACAACAGCTACATATGGCCAAAAATTAACATTATAAACATAAAAACAATTGTCAAATAGTACAACAATATGAATACAAAATAAATGTTGTCCTATTGAGCATCTAATTTAATTTAGTAGCCAACAAAGACCAACTAAATCCATCATCCTGTATGCAGCATATCAATTATGTTACTTTAACATTTTAACATTGAGTTTGATTTTAACTTCATCAGATTAAGATATACCAACTAAATCCATCATCCTGTATGCAGCATATCAATTATGTTACTTTAACATTTTAACATTGAGTTTGATTTTAACTTCATCAGATTAAGAAATACAGCACGACAACAAAAGTAGACTACTTTTAAACGAGAAAAATGTTGCATTCTATTATATCAATTTAATATTTCTCACTTTGGATGTGTCCACGCTTAACAAAACTTGGAAGGCATTGATTTCAAACATACSCATATATTAATATCGAATTTAACCAATACACATTGTGAAATCATTCAACGTGGAAGGCATTGATTTCAARCATACCCATATATTAATATCRAATTTAACCAATACACATTGTGAAATCATTCAATGTTGTTTACATTTTACATTATCCTGTAGGAATATGGAGATATTGAGATATAACGAGAAGAAATCATGACGAAAATAAGGAAATATATATAGTGGGGAATATCCGGTTATTTGGAAGATAGAACAGGCTAATTAGTGATCACAGGCAGAGAGAGGAAGCTTAGAACGAATATCATCAAGCAAGTGGCCATGACCACAACCTGTGCTGATAAACGTTGGTTGTCAGACCCACTGAATGCAAGGCTGTTGACGAATGGCTGTCCCAACGTAGTCAGCTGGTTGAGGCCCGGCTGTACGTTCACCAGTGGCTGGCTGAWGCCCGGTTGGACGTTTAGTGGAGAGAAGGGCTGATTGACGAACCYGGGTTGGTTAATCRATGGCTGGTTCACTAATGGAAATTGCTGRCCGAKTTGGGAGTTTGCAGGCAGCTGATTGSCTAAAGGCTGGCCGTTAATAGGCGTGTAAGGCTGGGCGTTCAATGGCTGATTGCTTAATGAAGTACTGGAGCCATCTTCACAGAAACCCATGTTCAGWATGTTCATGAAAGCTGACACCCCAATCAAAACATTGATGACTGTAATTTGCACAGTCTTCTCCATGGTAGATTCAAAAGGAACTACCCAACAAAACTTGCGCGCAAAGAAAATATATTGTGTCTGGAAATTATTTGAAGCTCTTGAATAAAATCTGGTGACTTGTCCTCCTTTGGTGAAGGAAGGAGAGCGTATATATAGAAACATAGGTTTAAACTGTGCAATATTAAGGAATGTTTTGGGTAGAGTTAATAGTGGTGCAGGTCGTTGGAGGGTCAGTCGCGGGAGAGTTGGTTAATGTGTTGCAGGTGATACACCTTGTATTCTTCCAGTTTAAAATAAAATAAGAGTTGGTTAATGTGTTGCAGGTGATAGACCTTGTATTCTTCCATTTTAAAATAAAATAACATTGGAGTCGGCAAGGGTGGAACCATGGGAAGTTGGTAATATTATTTCATTTAATCAGATGGGGATGCAGGATGTCATTTTATTGTTTGAGGCAAGGTCATGATGCAAACATCTTTAAAACTAACTAGAAATGGCAGAGGTAGGTTATGCACATGTCAATGCAAACTACTCTACTTTGACGCACCGAGCTTTAACGTAGACGTCGAGATGTGAAGGCTCAATTCTATGTCATTTAAATATATATATATATATATATATGGACTTAGCCTCAATGACTTTTAGGTGACGAGCGTCGATTCAAGGGGCATTATATGTGACCGACAATAATTAGCTTACTTCGACAATGGGAAGGGTGGGATATCGATAAGGGAGGAGTCACTTATTTTTGTTGGATGTTGGGTTGGAATGAATATTTTTCAGTGGGAAGGTTGGAATCTAAGGGAGGAGTTAGACATTTTTGTTGGATGTTGGTTTGGAGTGAATATTTTTCAGTGTTTCAAATTACTTTTTAATTCAGGGGGTGTTGAGAGGTTGTAAAAGTTGGAGTCTAATTATTATTTTTTTTGACATTTTTTTTTTAATTTTGTTTTAAATTTGGGAAGAAATTGTTGGATGTGTATATTTGATTGGTTAAATCTATATAATTGAGTGTTTTATGGGTTTTTCAACATGTTGAATCTACTTCTACATTCATAATGCAATTTAAACAAATACAACATTGTGATTTTGTCATGGCCAGTGATTCAGAAGAATTTAAATTGTTCATATTGAATTGTGAAATTATGTTATTCTTGACTTTATTTGTCCATTGATGTTATATACTGATAATATATAATGGTACACTTTATTTACACTATCACCAAGGTTGTGGGTAGCAATGTTTTTGAGCTCAACACTCAACCTTTCCTTAGTTTGTACCTAGTGTTCAATGTGTACCTCCTTTGGCCATATTTTATACCATTATTGGACACCTAGATATCGTAGAACATTTGACACCAATAGAGCTCAACCCTCAGTGCATGGAACAGGCATCGACTGATTAGATACTGGACACACAAGTAAAGGGCACTCGCCAGCAGAGGATCCATCTTTATCGGGTTGTCAAGAAAGGGCAACTCCTACACCAAGGAAAGTGGTTCACCCGGGGCCAAATTCAAAAGAAGTTTTCTCACGTGACGGGGGAACTCAATGAAATGGAGACCATTGCTTCCTAAGGGGAGAGGATCGATCTAGGTGGATATTGGTGGCTAGCCACCTATTCCAATTGTCTCCTCTTGAAAGTTTTTAGTTCAACACGTTCTTCTGTACTTCTTTGTAATTGTGGGTTGTACACTTTTGGAGTTTTCTGAAGGCCTAAAAATCTTCCAGGTGGAGACTAGTGGCTTCCCACCTAATCCAACTGTCTTATTTTGGAAGTTTTCATGTCAACACATCTTTTTGTACTTCCAAGGTCGTTTTGGGGCCCTAAACAATGTTTTTTTGGCTTGGCACAGTCAAACTGTAGTCAAAGTTTGATTTTGATAGCATAGTGTGTAGTTCTCTAGAATAATTTTCCAACGATCTATCACACGCCTAAAACGGAGGTCGTATGCAAAAGTTACGGCCCCGAGAAGTTGAGGTACCAACTTACCAATTGAGGCCCACATAAATTTTGGGGTTTCATCTCCTAGGGTTAGGTTTTTGGATTTCTAAGGTTTTGGCATTCAAGAGTAATGTTAAAAGGGCCTTTGGAGCCTTATTTTAATTATTCTACTCAAACAGATGTGCATAGCAAACCATATCTCTTCTCAGAGATAACTGTTATCACTGAAAAATCGTCTGCAACATTGCACACAATGGTTAAGAAAAAACTTCAATGCCAACAACAATTAGATCACCTACAACACCAAAATTCATCTAGAAGGAAAAAAACTATATAATAGGGTCAAAATTTGAAGTGTGCAGATTCACCAAAGGAAGCGCACGCACAATGCGGAGTATGCACAGGCCAACACAACCCTCAATGCACACAATGTGCAAAATGTGCGACTGTCTACGAGAAAAGACACGCACTTGTATGAATGACGCAGTTATGTATCTTGTTGGCCCTTCAACCACTTCTAGTCTAACTCCCAAAATGATTTGACACTCATATATGAGCGAAATTGAGCTTGGGGGATGGTCAAGGGCTAGAGGGTTCTCTAAAATACCCCTTGTTCATACTATGAACCAATTACATTTTTCCATGGATGAATGCTATAAATAAGAGCCATGAGTGTGCTAAGAAACCAATATCTTTATGGTATTTTTATGCTACAAGAATTCTTCCTTGAGAATTCTCTTTTCTCTTTGAATCCATCAAGCACCATTGCAATAGGTCGTTCCACTCACCTCTTGATGGAATAGGCATTTTTTTTCTTCACCATTTGTCATTTCTTCTATTGTAAAGAGAAGATCTCTCAATTAGAAAACTCAAGAGCCCTCCCAAGGAAGAAGAGGAGACTCATAAGTCCCTACCCTTCTCTACGGTGTTTTTCCTACTAATCTATTGATCCATTGGTAGCATTATGTTGGTAATTGTTTGATTTTCATGGTTCTAAGTTTCTCAAGCTTTCTAACATTTATTTCTTAGTCGTTTTAGTTTATTTCTTTGTTTTCATATGTGTATGGTTTATCTAACCCACTCACAAACTTCTGTCTTATCTAGACATGCAAGTGTTGTTGTTTTTCTCACCCAAGTGATAAAACCAACACAACAATAACTACCACCATTTGAGCAAGTTGTTTCGAGTTCTGCAGTTTTACAGTTTCAGCCTGTTTTATTTATTCAATAGAAGTTATCGTTCACTAGATATTTGTTGTTTTTCTCCATATCTCAGTATTATTGTATTCAATCTGTTATTCATTTCGTTCCGCTCATAAATCTAGATCAAATGTAAGGACAATTAGTTCTCTTATATGATAGTATAAATAAGGACAATTTTGAAAAACCAAACTATGGATGGATAGACTACTACAAATTGAAGAAATTATATGAAGGTGCATTAGAAAGGTTAGGACGTCTAGAAGGACTCTTGTACATCAGTCGAATGAATACATATTCGTTAGGAACATTTTATGATTGAAATATGCAAGGATTTTGGTGGCATCTAGTGTAACCCCACAGAGGAAAGTACCATTCAAAATGTAGTGATTGGAATTATAAAGGGAGTTTCATAACCTAAGGGGTGTGTCCCTAAAGTTCAAGTGACTAAGTTCATTGTATGTTGAGGGTAACTTGCTGACTAGATGTATGAAATTTTACTAATAATGATCATGAGATCTAGTGCTTGATGCGCAACTCTGCTACCATGAATGCTAAATTCTAAATTCTTAAGAGTAAATTGATAGTCTCTAACGATATCAAATTGTCCTTTCATTGAAATCTTGATTAACATATATGTGTATCATCTATTGTTATAAACATTTTTTCATTTATTATTTATAATGGTTAATAAAAAATGTATAAAGGAATTTCTTATGAGTATTAAATTAATTAATAACAACAAGCGAATTGTTATAAATCTCTAATCAATTATGTCTTTAATAACACAATGTTGAATGAATAAAGAGCACACTATATATATATTCTCATATGGGCTCACAATATTAAAAGATGGTCCAAAATATATAACTGAAAATTTCATTGTTGTATATTTATGGAATTATTGTCGTTGTATAAGTTAAACTTTCGTTATTATTGTATAATTGCTTAGTAATTGTATATTTATGGAATTTTGAAATAAAAAATTTGTCTAATGTCTTTTTTGGGATTATCATATGGAACAATAGATATATAGTGCTATAATTTGTTGAATATCAATCTGAAATTATCACTCAAATAACTACGTGCTAGCTAAGTTAATCTTTGTAATTGCATAGTAATGTCACAGTATATGTAGTCAATGTCGAATCAATTAATCTTAGGTTATGTATCACACTCGCAATTTAATAATTCTTCAGTTATCATGAAAAATAAATATATCTTTTCTCAAACTTATAACAGAATATTATACTTTTGATTAAGTTTCCATTATATTGAATTATGGTATGATATTATTGATACAGTGTTTTAAAAAAAATAAATTATTTAACAATGACCGATTATTGTTTGTTCATGTAAATAACTTGTATTTGTATTTTATTCTCATACGGGGAATGTAAGCAATCAATATGATTTATAACAAAAGTACAAATTGCAACTTGCCACTGTAGAGCATTTTTAACCAAAATAGGAAAATTCCTACAAGCTATCTATCCATTCAAAAACTGCAAAACAAATAGGTATCATAATCACCTCTATCTACCACTTCGACAATGAATTTAACCTGTGCATAAACAACTAAGACAGATTGGTCTTGGGAATTTACCTGTAGCCTCGTCAAACAACATTATCCATGAATAAATTATAGTTTTGTAAACCCAATAAATGGTTCTTCTAAGTTGTCACTACTATCCAACAATAAAGAATAGTATTTTAATATCCAGATAGAGTGTAATCCCAATAAAGAGTACTTATGAGCTCTCAACAATATCCAAATAAAAAAGAATAGTATTTTAATCTCAATAAAAAAAATAGTATTTTAATCTCAATGCAGAGTTCTTTCTAATCTGTAGTAGTAGAATTTTAATCTCAATACCGAGTGTAATCCCAGTAAAGAGTTCTTCTAAGGTGTCATCACTATCCAGTAATATAGAATAGGCATTTAATCTCTTTAATACAAAGTTCTTTGTAATCTGTGGGTGCGCATGGGTGACTAGAGCTGCATTTGAACAATATTTCCAGCTAAAATAAAAGAAAAAAACCCTCAAATAAACATAGAGTTAGCCAACAAAGATATTAGAAACAACAATCAAAGAATTTGAAAGAAGACGGATATCTTGTACGGTTAGCTCGGTTAGCTCGTGAAATAGTCAGGATGTGTGTAAGCCTCATCATCTTAATAAAGGAAAAAAATGTACTTAAAATTAAAGGTAGCCAGAAAGACTCCTATGAAATTAACACACAGAATGACAATATATTGTCAGATATACATCAAGTTAAATTTGAGCAGCAGTAAGCCTCAATGGCTAAATAGATATCTAGCATACATGCATTTTAACCTAGAAACAATTAAGTATTGCGAGGGATAAAAATTATCCATTAAGTATAAAGAAAGATTAAGAAAAAACTATCCACTTAGTATAAAAATTATCCATTAAGTATAAAGAAAGATTAAGAAAAAACTATCCACTTAGTATCAAGAAAGACTAAAAAAAATCTCAAGAAGGATAAAAAATCTGAAAATCAATTAAGTACAAAGAGGAATCAAAACCCTGAGCTCTTAAGAAAGCACATAAATAGTGTCAATATCATTGTATCCATATATAAGATAGAAATCATATAATTTATTTTAACACTAAGATTAAAAATAGAAGCAGTCTTTACCTTGCCTTTCGATGTGGTAAATTGGTCGGCCAGTAAGTTTGGCATTTTGAATCGACGAAAGGTAAAGAAACCATCCTATGTCTGTACCAGAACAAACAAAGTTCATGATCTATAATCTAAATAACTCTAAAATCATATCTATGAGAAGCATAATGTTTCGATTGTGTTTGTAGCCCGTTTGTAATTATTTTCAAGGAAGGCAGAGGCACCATAACAGATTGCTATAAAACAAAAGAATTTAAGAATTAAAAACATTTTTAAAGTAAATATTTTATTTATTTATTTTAAACTTTATTAAAGTGCTTAGTAGGCACATGTTGTTGCAAAATAGCTCAAATCCAGCTACACTTTCATAAATGTCGCATCCACTTCTCCATATCCAAGTAGTGCTTTTTATCAACATAATAGTGTTCAAGTTCATTCAATATAACAAAAAACCAGACTCATGAACAACATCTAACGACATACGCAACCCATGAGTTCCCAGGTAATGGTCGAGTTTCCCAATGTGCAGTGCGGTAGGTTTCACCTGGAGACCATCGGAAGACCTGATCTCCATCCCATATTGGCGCCCATTCACTAGGAGGGTATCCATATGTCGAGTAGGCTCATGGAGACTCTTCGTGTGTGTCTTCCAATAACTTTATCTGACAATAGTAGATATGCTAGGATTTTCGATGGGTGCTACTTTTTGGTTTAGGATATCGTCCATGATGAGACACTCAATAGGACCGAGACATTGAATTTCATAGTAGTATCAGAGCAGCTAAAACACCCTTTAAAAAGAACCCAACACTGGTAAACTCCTCCTTTTCAACCCCTCAAGAAAGAGAATGGGGAAACCCACACTTCACTAGGCTCCTCATTTGGCCACCACTTCCTAGACCATCCCACACTTCACTGGGCATTTGATTTCTAAGATGAATATCTATGTAGATCGTGCAAAACCTCTCCCTTTCCCAAGCTTGGAGACTCAAGGAGCAATTTTAAAAACAAGAAAAAAAACGTTTCTCAGCTGAAATGACTACTATTTAAGCTTGGTTCTTAAAAACTAATGGGGTCTCGTCGGGTGAAAGATAATGGGTTTTTTTGAGTGACATTGGCAAAATATCTTCATTCCAATATATCCTTGGAAAATGGTAAATACATTATCCCTTATTTCCTTCATTTATTAGTCAATATATCCTTTTAACAAAGGTTATTTCTACATAAGTAAGGAAACATAAAACATAGAACCTTTGATAAATAAAGAGAGAAACCAAAGGATATTATTTTCTTTGGGGTGAGGCAAACCAACTATATTTCTCACTAGAACCAAACTTGAGAGTGTAAGTGAGGTACCTGAGGATTTCTATGAGAGGAACAACGAAGGAGAGAGTCTTCCAGGAGAACATCTACCATGATGTCCTTGAAAGAGCACAATAGAGGGATGGTGGCAACCTGTATAAGTTTATAGTAATACAAGTCATCATCCTCTGAAACCTTGAGAGCCCAGATGTCGCATTGCTTTATCGATTAAAGTAGGAAGGTTGTTGTTTAGTGGGGTCTTCAGGGAGGATTGATGGAGCATCAGATTCAAAGGGAAAACACTAGCTTTACTTCCTTATAGATTGGAAATTACCAGGTAACCTCTATTATATTTTTTTGGTTATTTTTTGGGCTCTATTTCTTCCCCTCCGTAAAAGCAGTTATTCCTTTCACAAGAGAGAAAGACAAGTAGAAAAATATTTCCTGGTCTTGGCTAACGATTGATTCTTTCCCACTAGCTAACCGTTCAATGACAGTATTTCACTTTGTTCTATTTCGGCTATGTTTACCGATAATAGCCAGATAAAAATAGATTGTTATACTCACTAATGAATCCTCCTTATAGTTGGCAAGAATCCATCCCAACTTCTCTTCTCGCTTCACGTTTCCTTGTTGGATTTTGTAGTTTTGTACCTTCCTTCCATACCACAAATGTACCTATGAATGGTGGCTCCTCTGCCCATCCCTTACCGCCTTACCGCTGGTCCATTAGTTGAGTGTCATTCCTAGAAAAAATGCAATTAATTCTACTTACAGAGAAAAATTGAAATCCTAACATTTGAAATTATGATGAGATATTCAACACATGTACGTTCATGGAATAATGGAGAAGAAGAAAAGCAAGGAAGGGAAGCAAAGGACTCTGTGAGACATGAGAGGGTTGGCTAAGCACCTGAAAATTTCCACGAGAGGAAGAATAAGGAGAGTGTCTCCCTAGAGCCTTTGGTGGTGGAATAGACACAAAGCCATTGGTGGCATCGACCGGGATACGATGAAGAATGGAGCATTTGTTGTATGGATTGGCATCAATGATGCAACAAGTCTTCCATGGCCTGGACCTCTCCAACGCTCCAAGTAGTCTCGGTAAGAAGACCATTAAACGACATGGATAAGGTGGCATACAATGCAACAAGTCTTCCATGGACTCTCTCTCCAAGGCTCCAAGTAGTCTCGACAAGAAGACAATTGAACGACAGGTATATATGAAAGTGGAAACAAGATGTGGGATGCTTGCAGGTCACATCGTCAGTATCAGAACTGCAGATCCTTGACTGCAACACATGGCCCTTCAACTGTATTAGCATTGCCATAGAAAATTGCACAACGGTTAGGTGTACGTGGCCCTTTAATATTTTTTTAAATTTTAAATCTTTTAAATCATTTGTTTGCCTCTGAAAAAAAAAAAATCAATTGAACACACCACTATTAATTAAGTGACATCATCGTTCCTTAACCAATGAAAAATTTTCGATTATCAAATTACAAAAAATAAAAAGTTATTTATTTTTCCAAAATAATCAAAATAATAAATAAATTTCGCAAAGTTTGATAAACATAACAAAAACTCACCAATTAATATACAAAATGAAGCAATTAATCTACAAAATGGACCATATAATAGCTAGTCAATAATAGTTGACTTCAAAGTGAAAGATATAGTTCCGCCCAGACTAATAATAAGGGTTAGATGGAAAGGATATCCCCATATGAAACCCAAAATTATAAAAATTCAAGTTAAGATTTTATTTTATTTTCGAATATTTTAAATCACTAGGATGTTAAATGCTCATATAAGGTGCACTCTTTAGATAAAGGATCCCTAGAAACAACTGGTCATGGCCGGTGTTCCATATATCAAGATAACCAACGTGACAAATAATCCTAGAATAACCATAAAAAAGAAATCTTAATGAAAGGTGATCTGATTAACATGTATAATCACTGAAATGACTCTACTTATGATGTTAAATATCCATATAAGGTGCATTCTTGAAATGACTCTACTTATGATGTTAAATATCCATATAAGGTGCATTCTTGAAATGACTCTACTTATGATGTTAAATATCCATATAAGGTGCACTCTTGAGATAAAGTGTCAATAGAGACCATTGGTTATGGGTGTTCCATATGTCATGATAACCAACATGAGAAATAATCCTAGAATAGCCATCAATGAAAGGAAATCTTGATGAAAAGTGATCCAATTCAAAGGTATAATCATGGAAATGACTCAATTTAAGATTGTTTTTGATGAATCGTCTTGGAAAATTCATTAACCCAATGAAATCCAAAAAAACACTAAAAAAACGTACCCAAAGAAAATGGAAGGAAAATTCCAAGAATAACCTCATTGGAAGGATATTTGTGGTAGAATTCCTTTGAAATGGAATCCAACAACGAAAACTTAATGACAAACATTTAAAAAAAAACTACCCAAGCAATGGTCCAAGAAAAAACCTCAATGGAAGGTAATTTGATGGTAGAATTCGTTTTCAAAAGTGCTACAATCGTCAATGGGAACTAAACCTTCAAGAGACATCGAGGGGGAAAATGATGTTAATAAAAAAGCTAATAGAAGGTCATCCAATTGGAAGAATCAATCATCAAAGGGGAAAAAGATAATAATAAAAAACGCTAATAGAAGGTGATCTAATTGTAAGAATGAACCAAAAGAGTTGTGATATCATCATGAATTAGCTTAGAAGTTCCACCGAGTATGGAGTTGAGTAGGAATACTAACTATTGTGGAAAACGAAACTCTAATGAACAAAAATAATGTTGGAAACTAACATGAAACCACAATTGATTAGCAAGACATCCATGGATGGAGATCCGATCAAATAAAGGAAATACATATGGAACAATAAGCAGTAGAAAATATAAGTATAAGTGGAGATTGTAAATATTTGATTAATTCATAGTAAATTATTAAGTCAGGCTTACCATTATTGGAAATGGCCAGATTTAATAGGCTTTTAATTAAAAGTGAGTTTTTAATGGACAAGATTTCATATGTTTTAGATATTTTTAGTTTTCATAATAAATGAAAGTTTGTGATTTCAACTATGATAAAACATGTTGGTTAGTCATTAAAAATGATGATTAAAATGATTAGCATAATAATAACTAATCAAATCATTAATTTTCAATTTAATTATTGTTCCTGAGTTACTGGCCTTAAAATGCCCAATTTAAAGTTTTTTTACTAAGTTTGTTTTTACTGCTTTTCTTACCCTTGTTGTTGGGATGGGTGAGCCGATTTTGCTTCCACTTCTTTACCGCCCATGAACGCTGACACGTTTCTTTACCGCTCACGCACGCACGCCGACCTTGTGATAGCGTTTCATTTGCAAGGTGAATAAAAAATGCAATTTCCAAAAATAAAAAATGCATGATAAACCGATGTGCTTTTCTCTTTAATTGTTTTGCCAACGATGGATATCGCTTCCAAGCCAGAACCTGGCAATTTAATGTTTAAATCTTTTTACAGAAAATTGGGGAATTCTTCCATCTGTAATGGTTTCTTCTAACATATTTATAATGGTGGAATTTGACATACGCTTTACAAACAATGTTTCCTTCGTGGCAGCGAGGCTAGGAATTATTCGTTTTGCTATCATTTTAACTTGCATGAGATTGGAATATTGAACTTGCACCTTTTTTTCATACTTTGTTTTGATTTGATTGTAAGGGGTTTCTTTTGTTCATTGTTCGTTTCGATTTGATTGTAAAGGTGTTTTTTAATAAGATATTAACTTGCAGGCTATCCAAGAGTGAAATTTGATTATTCACTGGAGATATTGTAGTGGGACAATTAATATCTTGAAAATTAATACTAGTGCTAAATGGGTTGGATAAATTAATACGATAGCTACATGGGTTGCACAATCCAAAATAGAGTTAGAGGTAATGATTGATAAAAAAAATTAAAGATACCATTCAAACTCAAATAGAAGATAGATTCTGAGGGTTCAAGAGTGAATTGTAGACAATGAATGATAGAATTCAAGAAATGGAAAAACATAAACAATCAACCCAATAAGGAGGGGTTGAAGAAAATCACAACTTGAGAGATAGGATTAAAGAGCTAGAAGAAAAACTAACCAACAATTTGACCCTCTGTAATATGGAAAACAAATTGGATATCAAACCCATCAAAGAGGAAATGAATAAGCTAATCGAATTGGACCATGAGCGTAACAAAAGAGCCTTGAACCTCATAATTTTTGGTATAAAAGAACAACAAGAGGAGAATACGCTAGCAATAGTAAAAGAAGAATTAAAAAATAAATCACAAATTGATACAACTTATGTCATAGAAGCAAAGAGGCTAGGAAAAATAATTGATCACAAAGATAGACTGATCTGTGTCAAAGTAAGTTGTAATGACAATAAATATAGCATACTCAGTAAATCTCCGAGCTTAAAAGGGTCGGGAATATTTATAAATGAAGACCTCATTTCCGAAGACCAAGCTGAATTAAGGAAGGAAGTTCAAAAGGTAAAAGAAGCCAGGAAATAAGGAAAATGGGCAATAATTAGAAATCGAAAAACTATTGTTAGGGATAGAGACTAGAAGGATAATAATAAATAGGAATTTGGGACACTTGGGATCCTTTTTTGGAATTGTCGTGGCTTTCCATGGCACAAAGGTCCTATGATAAGTTGGATCCCGAGTGGTATTGATATTATCTATCTAGCTAAAACTTGGGAGCATGAGGAGTCTAAGGTCCCTGACATGGAAGGATTTGTCTTGTGGTCGGCATGGAACAAAAAATCCCACCATAGAGGGATAGGAGGCATAGCTTGTTATATTAGAAAAAACATTTCTCCTGACATTCAACTTCATAATATTGACTCTCTTAATCAATACATTTGGATAGAAATTTTAGACACCAATGCTAAGAAGATGCATATAGAAATTTGTTATTTTGCACCTATTAATCCTACTTTTTATAAGAAAAATAATATAGATAAAAATTGTCCCTATACTAATTTAGAACAAGATATTTATAATTTGAAAAATGAAGGTAATATCCTCCTGCTAGGAGACTTTAATGTTAGGACTGCAACTAAACAAGCTACTCTTTTAAGTGATGACTCCAACCATAATATTTTATGGCTAGATGAATACCTTGTTTTATCTAATAGCTACAAAAGAAGCTCTGAAGACCTAATTGAGAATTTGTTTGGTACTGAGTTGGTCAAGCTCTGCAGCTCCCAAGACCTAATAATTTGCAATGGAGTAATGAAGTGGCCAAACTCCAACCAAATGACCTATATTCATGGGCTAGATAGTAGTGTTGTAGATTATGTGATATGTGATATCCCCATTTCCAACCAAATAACAACTTTTGACCTTTTAAATGACCATGAGCCTGACTATGATCATAAACCTTTAACCCTAACTCTAAAATTTTCCATGCTTAGGAGCACCATTGAAAAGAATTATGATAATCAAAGGAATTTGCGCTTTGACAAAAGTAAAGTTGACATTTTCTTAAAGGATTTAAATAGTAAATTAAAACTCCTAGCTTATAAGGACAACATTGAAGAACTCTATCATAATTTTACAACTACCCTTTCCACTTCCATTAACAAGTTCTCTTTCAAGGTGTACCATAAAAAGAATAATAGAACAACCAACCCTTGGTATGATAAATAATGTAAAATTGTTAGGAAAGACATTAGGGATGCTTCTAATGAGCCCTTAAAACTTGATAAGATCAACATGTACAAAGCCCTAATTAAAATGAAAAAAAGATACTATATCAATAAAAGGCAAGATCAACTTTCACAACTATACAAGTTGGATCCTAAGAAGTTTTGGAGCCAAATTCTAAAACACAATACTAAAGAAAATAATAGGATTACCTTAAAGGACTAGAATTCCTACCTTAAAATTCTTTACGAGTTCCTTAATGCTATGGACACCATTCCTATTGTCCCTACAAAGGAAGAGGTTTTTTCTTTAGATGACATAGAGTTCGAGGTTAAGCGACTCGCAAATGGGAAAGCTAAGGACATTGAAGGCTACCAAGCTGAAATTTTTAAAATCAGAGGGCCAATCCTTATCCCTCACATACACAAGCTCTTCAATTTAGTAGTCAAGCAGAGCTTCCCTAAACCCTGGACACAAAGCCTCATTGTTTCTATTTTTAAAAATGGGGATAAAAGCATTCCCTCTAATTATAGGACCATTATGATTAGCTCGATTTTAGCCAAGCTTTATGGAATCATTTTGGAAAAGAAGATTAGCATTTGGCTAGAAATTCATAGTAAAAGAGCTAAAGGCCAGGCCAGGTTTAGGAGATATCATTCAACTATGGACCATATTGTTACCTTTAGGATCATTGCAAAGGAGTTCCGCAATACTAAAACCAATCTTTTATGTTGTTTTGTTGACTTTAGAAAAGCTTTTGACATGGTTCCTAGGAAAAACCTTTGGAATAGGGTGGAAGAGATAAAAGTAAGTTGTAATGACAATAAATATAGCATACTCAGTAAATATCCAAGCTTAAAAGGGTCAAGAATATTTATAAATGAACACCTTATTTCCGAAGACCAAGATGAATTAAGGAAGGAAGTTCAAAAGGTAAAAGAAGCCAGGAAAGACAGAAAATGGACAATAATTAGAAATCGAAAAGCTATTGTTAGGGATAGAGACCAGAAGGATAATAATAAATAGGAATTTGGGACACTTGGGATCCTTTTCTAGAATTGTTGTGGCTTTCCATGGCGCAAATGTCCTATGATAAGTTGGATCCCGAGTGGTATTGATATTATTTGTCTAACTAAAACTTGGGAGCATGGGGAGTCTGAGGTCCCTAACATGGAAGGATTTGTCTTGTGGTGAGCATGGAACAAAAAATCCCACCATAGAGGGATAGGAGGCATAGCTTGTTATATTATAAAAAACATTTCTCCTCACATTCAACTCCATAAGATTGACCCTCTTAATCAATACATTTGGATATAAATTTCAGACACCAATGCTAAGAAGACATATATAGCAATTTGTTATTTTACACCTATTAATTCTACTTTTTATAAGAAAAATAATCTAGATAAAAATTGTCCCTATAATAATTTAGAACAAGATATTTATAATTTGAAAAATGAAGGTAATATCCTCCTGCTAGGAGACTTTAATGCTAGGATTGCAACTAAAAAAGCTACTCTTTTAAGTGATGACTCCAACCATAATCCTTTATGGTTAGATGAGGACTTTGTTTTATCTAATAGCTACAAAAGAAGCTCTGAAGACCTAATTGAGAATTTTTTTGGTACTGAATTGGTCAAGCTCTGCAACTCTCAAGACCTAATAATTTGCAATGGAGTAATGAAGTGGCCAAACTCCAACCAAATGACCTGTATTCATGGGCTAGGTAGTAGTG
>JZKD02S1677700.1:411397-427522 GCA_000966675.3 Picea glauca
GCACTATTAGAACCTTATTTTCTCTTGCAGCTCAAAAAGGATGGAAAATACATCACATGGATGTAAAAACTGCCTTCTTAAATGGAGATTTAAAAGAAGATGTTTATATGTTGCATCCAAAGGGTTTTTCTGTTAAAGGAAAAGAACTTAAAGTATGCAAATTGATAAAATCATTGTATGGTTTAAAACAAGCACCTTGTGCTTGGTATGAAAAGTTAACTGAACATCTTCTCAAGTTGAATTATAAGCATTTCAATCTAGATGATGCAACTTTATTTGTTAAGAAAGTTGGAAGATCGGTTGTATATCTAGTTGTCTATGTAGATGATTTTTTTATCCCAGGAAATAATGATGATTATATAGCATCTATTAAAAAGGAGTTGCAGAAGGTCTTTGATATGACAGATTTTGGATTACTACATTATTATCTAGGGATCGAAGTAGATAAAAAACCGAAGCACATTTTTATTTCTTAGAAGAAATATATTGGAGAACTATTGAGAAAATTTGATATGAAGGATTGTAATCCTGTTTCTACTCCAATGGAATAGAATTTAAAGCTTACCTCAAATAAAGGTAGTGCATTTGAAGATCCAACAAAGTACAGACAACTTGTTGAAAGTTTAATTTATCTTACTACTACTCGTCCTGACATAACTTTTGTTGTAGGAATACTTTCCAGGTTTATGCATCAACCCTGTGAAGGTCATTGGACAGCAGCAAAACGAGTGCTCAAATATTTAAAAGGCACTCAATCTTATGGCATCAAATATTCTAAAGTTTTAGACTTCCATCTCATTGGTTATTCAGATTCTGACTTTGATGGAGATAAAGAGCATGGGGGTGTCTACTTCAGGTTTTGATGAATCTTGGATCAATAGCAATCACTTGGAGATCATGAAAGCAATCAGTTCCTGCTGATTCTACAACTGAATCCGAATACATTGCAACAACTCAAGCCACAAAAGAAATTGTTTGGCTTCGAAAAATTCTTGAAGACTTAACAAATGACTTCAACGCCTCTCTTTGTTGACAATACTTCTATAATACAATTGGCCAAAAATCCTAAATTCCATGATCGAACCAAACATATCAACACCAAATGTCATTTGATTCGACATCATGTTGAGGCCAAAACCATTCATCTCAATCATTGTTCCACTTCAGATCAAATTGCGGACATCTTTACTAAAGCTTTGGGTCAAGAGAAATTTGAAAATTTTAGAATGATGCTTGGGATAACAAATGTCCCTTCGAATTAAGGGGGGAATGTTAACTAATCCATTACCGTTAACTAATCCGACGGTTCAACTAACAGACGGTTCAACTAACCGACGGTTCAACTAACTATTTGCAATTGCGTGTCCGCATCCACCTATAGATAATGTATCCGCATCCATTTTTGGGAATAAGAAAGATTGATTTGTGTTCTCTGTTTTCTATGTATATTATGGAGTTTATTTGGCCTATTACAAAGGATAGCAACTAAGGGAAAGGAAACAACGGCGACATATGGCCAAAAAATTAACATTATAAACATAAAAACAATTGTCAAATAATACAACAATATGAATACAAAATAAACGTTGCCCTATTGAGCATCTAATTTAGTAGCCAACAAAGACCAACTAAATCCATGATCCTGTATGCAGCATATCAATTATGTTACTTTAACATTTTAACATTGACTTTGATTTTAACTTCATCAGATTAAGATATCCATCACGACAACAAAAGTAGACTACTTTTAAACGAGAAAAATGTTGCATTCTATTATATCAATTTAATATTTCTCACTTTGGATGTGTCCACGCTTAACAAAACTTGGAAGGCATTGATTTCAAACATACGCATATATTAATATCGAATTTAACCAATACACATTGTGAAATCATTCAACGTGGAAGGCATTGATTTCAAACATACCCATATATTAATATCGAATTTAACCAATACACATTGTGAAATCATTCAATGTTGTTTACATTTTACATTATCCTGTAGGAATATGGAGATATTGAGATATAACGAGAAGAAATCATGACGAAAATAAGGAAATATATATAGTGGGGAATATCCGGTTATTTGGAAGATAGAACAGGCTAATTAGTGATCACAGGCAGAGAGAGGAAGCTTAGAACGAATATCATCAAGCAAGTGGCCATGACCACAACCTGTGCTGATAAACGTTGGTTGTCAGACCCACTGAATGCAAGGCTGTTGACGAATGGCTGTCCCAACGTAGTCAGCTGGTTGAGGCCCGGCTGTACGTTCACCAGTGGCTGGCTGAAGCCCGGTTGGACGTTTAGTGGAGAGAAGGGCTGATTGACGAAGCCGGGTTGGTTAATCAATGGCTGGTTCACTAATGGAAATTGCTGGCCGATTTGGGAGTTTGCAGGCAGCTGATTGGCTAAAGGCTGGCCGCTAATAGGCGTGTAAGGCTGGGCGTTCAATGGCTGATTGGTTAATGAAGTACTGGAGCCATCTTCACAGAAACCCATGTTCAGAATGTTCATGAAAGCTGACACCCCAATCAAAACATTGATGACGGTAATTTGCACAGTCTTCTCCATGGTAGATTCAAAAGGAACTACCCAACAAAACTTGCGCGCAAAGAAAATATATTGTTTCTGGAAATCAGTTGAAGCTCTTGAATAAAATCTGGTGACTTGTCCTCCTTTGGTGAAGGCAGGAGAGCTTATATATAGAAACATAGGTTTAAACGGTGCAATATTAAGGAAAGTTTTGGGTAGAGTTGATAGTGGTGCAGGTCGTTGGAGAGTCAGTCTCGGGAGAGTTGGTTAATGTGTTGCAGGTGATACACCTTGTATTCTTCCATTTTAAAATAAAATAAGAGTTGGTTAATGTGTTGCAGGTGATAGACCTTGTATTCTTCCATTTTAAAATAAAATAACATTGGAGTCGGCAAGGGTGGAACCATGGGAAGTTGGTAATATTATTTCATTTAATCAGATGGGGATGCAGGATGTCATATTATTATTTGAGGCAAGGTCATGATGCAAACATATTTAACACTAACTAGAAATGGAAGAGGTAGGGTATGCACATGTCAATGCAAACTACTCTACTTTGACCGCACAGAGCTTTAACGTAGACGTCGAGATGTGAAGGCTAAATTCTATGTCATTTATATATATATATATATATATATATATATATATGTGTGTGTGTGTGTGTGGACTTAGCCTCAATGACTTTTAGGTGACGAGCGTCGATTCAAGGGGCATTATATGTGACCGACAATAATTAGCTTACTTCGACAATGGGAAGGGTGGGATATCGATAAGGGAGGAGTCACTTATTTTTGTTGGATGTTGGGTTGGAATGAATATTTTTCAGTGGGGAAGGTTGGGATCCAAGGGAGGAGTTAGACATTTTTATTGGATGTTGGTTTGGAGTGAATATTTTTTAGTTTTCAAATTACTTCTCAATTTAGACTGTTGAGAGGTTGTAAAAGTTGGAGTTTAACTATTTTCTATTTTTTTTTTTTTGGATATTTTCTTTCTAATTTTGTTTTAAATTTGGTAAGAAATTGTTGGATGTGTATATTTGATTGGTTAAATCTATATAATCGAGTGTTTTATGGGTTTTTCAACACGCTGAATCTATTTCTACATTCATAATGCAATTTAAACAATACAACATTGTGATTTTGTGATGGCGAGAGATTCAAAAGAATTTAAATTGTTCATATTGAATTGTGAAATTATGTTATTCTTGACTTTATTTGTCCATTGATGTTATATACTGATAATATATAATGATACACTTTATTTACACTATCACCAAGGTTGTGAGTAGCAATGTTTTTGAGCTCAACACTCCACCTTTCCTTAGCTTGTACCTAGTGTTCAATGTGTACCTCCTTCGGCCATATTTTCTACCATTATTAGACACCTCAGATATCGTAGAACATTTGACACCAATAGAGCTCAACCCTCACTACATGGAACATGCATCGACTGATTAGATATTGGACAGACAAGTAAAGGGAACTCGCCAGCAGAGGATCTAGCTTTATCGAGTTGTCAAGGAAGGGCAACTCCTACACCAAGGAAAGTGGTTCACCTAGGGACAAATTCAACAGAAGTTTCCTCACCCGACGGGGGAACTCAATGAAATGGAAACCATTGCTTCCTAAGGGGAGGAGGACCGATCTAGGTGGATATTGGTGGCCAACCACCTATTCCAATTGGCTCCTCTTGAAAGTTTTTAGTTCAACATGTTCTTTTGTACTTCTTTGTAATTGTGGGTTGTACACTTTAGAGGTTTTCTGAAGGCCTAAAAATCTTCTAGGTGGAGACTGGTGGCTTCCCACCTAATCCAACTGTCTTATTTTGGAAGTTTTCATGTTAGCACATCTTTTTGTACTTCCAGGGTCGTTTTGGGGCCCTAAACAATGTTTTTTTGGCTTGGCACAATCAAACTGTAGTCAAAGTTTGATTTTGATAGCATAGTGTGTAGTTCTCTAGAATAATTTTCCAACGATCTATCACGCGCCTTAAATGGAGGTCGTATGCAAAAGTTACGGCCTCGAGAAGTTGAGGTACCAACTTACCAATTGGGGCCCACATAAATTTTGGGGTTTCATCTCCTACGGTTAGGTTTTTGGATGTCTAAGTTTTTGGCATTCATGAGTAATGTTAAAAGGGCCTTTGGAGCCTTATTTTAATTATTCTACTCAAAAAAATGCACGTAGAAAACCATATCTCTTCTCAGAGATAACTCTTATCACTGAAAAATCATCCGCAACATTGCACACAATGGTTAAGAAAAAACTTCAATGCTAACAACAATTAGACCACCTACAACACCAAAATTCATCTAGAAGGCAAAAAACTATATGATAGGGTCAAAATTTGAAGTGCGCAGATTCACCAAAGGAAGCACGTGCACAATGCAGAGTATGCACGGGCCAACACAACCCTCAACGCGCACAATGCGAAAAATGTGCGACTGTCTACGAGAAAAGTTGTGCACTTCTATGAACGACACAGTTATGTATCTTGTTGGCCCTTCAACTACTTCTAGTCTGACTCCCAAAATGATTTGACACTCATATCTGAGCGAAATCTAGCTTAAGGGATGGTCAAGGGCTAGAGGGTTCCCTAAAAGGCCCCTTGTTCATACTATGAACCAATTAAATTTTTCCATGGATGAATGCTATAAATAAGAGCCATGAGTGTGCTAAGAAACCAATATCTTTATGGTATTTTTATGCTGCAAGAATTCTTCCTTGAGAATTCTCTTTTCTCTTTGAATCCGTCAAGCACCATTGCAAAAGGACGTTCCACTCACCTCTTGAGGGAATAGGCATTTTTTTTCTTCACCATTTGTTATTTCTTCCATTGTAAAGAGAAGATCTCTCAATTAGAAAACTCAAGAGTCCTCCCAGGGAAGAAGATGAGACTCATAAGTTCCTACCTTTCTCTACGGTGTTTTTCCTACTAATCTATTGATCCATTGGTAGCATTATGTTGGTAATTGTTTGATTTTCATGGTTCTAAGTTTCTCAAGCTTTCTAACATTTATTTCTTAGTCGTTTTAGTTTATTTGTTTGTTTTCATATGTGTATGGTTTATCTAACCGACTCACAAACTTATTTCTTATCTAGACATGCAAGTGTTGTTGTTTTTCTCACCCAAGTAATAAAACCAACACAACAATAACTACCACCATTCGAGCAAGTTGTTTCGAGTTCTACAATTTTACAGTTTCGACCTATTTTATTTATTCAATAGAAGTTATCGTTCACTAGATATCTGTTGTTTTTCTCCATATCTCAGTATTATTGTATTCAATCTGTTATTCCTTTCGTTCCACTCATAAATCTAGATCAAATGTAAGGACAATTAGTTCTCTTCTATGATAGTATAAATAAGGACAATTTTGAAAAACCAAACTATGGATGGATAGACTACTACAAATTGAAGAAATTATATGAAGGTGCATTAGAAAGGTTAGAACGTCTAAAAGGACTCTCGTACATCAGTCGAATGAATACATATTCGTTAGGAACATTTTATGATTGAAATATACAAGGATTTTGGTGGCATCTAGTGTAACCCCACAGAGGAAAGTATCAATCAAAATGTAGTGATTGGAATTATAAAGGGAGTTTCGTAACCTAAGGGGTGTGTCCCTAAAGGTCAAGTGACTAAGTTCATTGTATGTTGAGGGTAACTTAGTGACTAGACGTATGAAATTTTACTAATAATGATCATAAGATCTAGTGTTTAATGCGCAACTCTGCTACCATGAATTTTAAATTCTAAATTCTTAAGAGTAAATTCATAGTCTTTAACCATATCAAATTGTCCTTTCATTAAAATCTTGATTAACATATATGTGTGTCATCTATTGTTATAAACATTTTTTTAGTTTATTATTTATAATGATTGAATAAAAAACATATAAAAGAATTCCTTATGAGTATTAAATTAATTAATAACAACCAGCGAATTGTTATAAATGTCTAATCAATTATGCCTTTAATAACACAATGTTGAATGAATAAAGAGCACACTATATATATTCTCATATGGGCTCACAATATTAAAAGATGGTCCAAAATATATAACTTAAAATTTCATTGCTGTATATTTATGGAATTTATGGAATTATTGTTGTTGTATAAGTTAAACTTTCGTTGTTGTATAATTGCTTAGTAATTATATATTTATGGAATTTTGAAATAAAAAATTTGTCTAATACCTTTTTCGGGATTATCATATGGAACAATAGATGTATAATGCTATAATTTGTTGAATATCAATCTGAAATTATCACTCAACTAACGACATGCTAGCTAAGTTAATCTTTGTAATTGCATAGTAATGTCACAGTATATGTAGTCAATGTCAAATCAATTAATCTTAGGTTATGTATCACACTCGCAATTTAATAATTCTTAGTTATCATGAAAAATAAATATATCTTTTCTCAAACTTATAACAGAATATTATAGTTTTGATTAAGTTTCCATTATATTGAATTATGGTATGATATTATTGATACCTTGTTTTTAAAAAAAGAAATTATTTAGCAATGACCGATTATTGTTTGTTCATGTAAATAACTTGTATTTGTATTTTATTCTCAGACAATAAATATTGCTCGCAGAGTGTTAAATTCTCTATTAAAAGAATGCTTGATTCGTAGCTCTGGAATTCATAGTCTTTAGCCATGCTACAAATTGCAACCTAACACTATACGGGGAATGTAAGCTATCAATATGATTTATAACAAAAGTACAAATTGCAACTTGCCACTAACCAAAGTACAAAAGTACAAATTGCATTTTTAACCAAAATAGGAAAATTCCAACAAGCTATCTATCCATTCAAAAAATGCAAAACAAATAGGTATCATAATCACCTCTATCTACCACTTCGACAATAAATTTAACCTGTACATAAACAACTAAGACAGATTGGTCTTGGGAATTTAACTGTAGCCTCGTCAAACAACATTATCCATGATAGTTTTGTAAACCCAATAAAGGGTTCTTCTAAGTTGTCACTACTATCCAACAATAAATAAAGAATAGTATTTTAATCTCAATGCAGAGTTCTTTCTAATCGGTAGTAGTAGAATTTTAATCTCAATACCGAGTGTAATCCCAATAAAGAGTTCTTCTAAGGTGTCATCATTATCCAGTAATATAGAATAGGCATTTAATCTCCTTAATACAAAGTTCTTTGTAATCTGTGGGTGCACATGGGTGACTAAAGCTGCATTTGAACAATATTTCCAGCTAAAATAAAAGAAAAAAACCCTCAAATAAACATAGAGTTAGCCAACAAAGATATTAGAAACAACAATCAAAGAATTTGAAAAAAGACGGATTTTATAAGCAACACAAATATCTTGTACGGTTAGCTCGTGAAATAGTCAGGATGTGTGTAAGCCTCATCATCTTAATAAAGGAAAAAAATGTACTTAAAATTAAAGGTAGCCAGCAAGACTCCTAAGAAATTAACACACAGAATGACAATATATTGTCAGATATACATCAAGTTAAATTTGAGCAGCACTAAGCCTCAATGGCTAAATAGATATTTAGCATACATGCATTTTAACCTAGAAACAATTAAGCATCGCGAGGGATAAAAACTATCCATTAAGTATAAAGAAAGATTAAAAAAAAAAAAATCCCAAGAAGAATAAAAAATCTGAGAATCAATTAAGTACAAAGAGGAATCAAAACCCTGAGCTCTTAAGGAAGAACATGAACAGTGTCAATATCATTGTATCCATATATAAGATAGAAATCATATAATTTATTTTAACACTAAAATTGAAAATTGAAGCAGTCCTTACCTTGCCTTTCGATGCGGTAAATTGGTCGGCCAGTAAGTTTGGCATTTTGAATCGACCAAAGGTAAAGAAACCATCCTATATCTGTACCAAAATCATGATCTATAATCTAAATAACTCTAAAATCATATCTACGAGAAGCATAACGTGATTGTGTTTGTAACCCGTTTGTAATTATTTTCAAGGAAGGCACAGGCACCATAACAGATCGCTATAAAACAAAAGAATTTAAGAATTAAAAGTAAAAACATTTTTAAAGTAAACATTTTATTTATTTATTTTAAACTTTATTAAAGTGCTTAGTAGGCACATGTTGTTGCAAAATAGCTCAAATCCAGCTACGCTTTCATAAATGTGGCATCCACCTCTCCATATCCTTATCAGCACAATAGGGTTCAAGTTCATTCAATATAACAAAAACCCAGACTCATGAACAATGTCTAACAACATACGCAACCCATGAGTTCCCAGCTAATGGTCGAGTTTCCCAATGTGCAGTGCGGTAGGTTTCACTTGGAGACCATCGGAAGACCTGATATCCATCCCATATTGGCGCCTATTTACTAGGAGGGTATCCATATGTCGAGTACGCTCATAAAGACTCTTCGTGTCTGTCTTCCAGTAACTTTATCTCACAATAGTAGATATGTTAGGGTTTCCGATGGCAGGTCTAGAGTTATGCTACTTTTTGGTTTAGGATATCGTTCATCATGAAACACTCAATAGGACCGAGTCATTGAATTTCATAGTGGTATCAGAGCAGCTAAAACACCCTTTAAAAAGAACCTAACACTGGGAAACTCCTCCTTTTCAACCCCTCAAGAAAGAGAATGGGGCAACCCACACTTCACTAGGCTCCTCATTTGGCCACCACTTCCTAGACCATCCCACACTTCACTGGGCATTTGATTTCTCAGATGAATATCTATGTAGATCGTGCAAAGCCTCTCCCTTTCCCAAGCTTGGAGACTCAAGGAGCATTTTTCAAAACAGGAAAAAAAACGTTTTTCAAGTGAACCTACTATTTAAGCTTGGTTCTTAAAAACTAATGGGGTCTGGTCGGGTGAAAGATAATGGGTTTTTTTGAGTGACATTGGTAAAATATCTTCATTCTAATATATCCTTGGAAAATGGTAAATACATTATCCCTTATTTCCTTCATTTCTTAGTCAATATATCCTTTTAACAAAGCTTATTTCTACATAGCTAAGGAAACATAAAACATAGAACCTTTGATAAATAAAGAGAGAAACCAAAGGATATTATTTTCTTTGCGGTGAGGCCAACCAACTATAGTTCTCACTGGAACCAAACTTGAGAGTGTAAGTGAGGTACCTGAGGATTTCCATGAGAGGAACAACAAAGGGGAGAGTCTTCCAGGAGAACATCTACCATGATGTCCTTGAAAGAGCACAACAGAGGGATGGTGGTGGCCTGTACAAGCGTATAGTAATACAAGCCATCGTCCTCTGAAACCTTGAGAGCCCAAATGTCACGTTGCTTTATCGGTTAAAGTAGGAAGGTTGCTGTTTAGTGGGGTCTTCAGGGAGGATTGATGGAGCATCAGATTCAAAGGGAAAACACTAGCTTTACTTCCTTGTAGATTGGAAATTACCAGGTAACCTCTACTATATTTTTTTGGTTATTTTTTGTGCTCTATTTCTTCCCCTCCGTAAAAGAAGTTAAGCCTTTCACAAGAGAGAAAGACAAGCAGAAAAATATTTCCTGGTCTGGCTAACGATTGATTCTTTCTCGCTAGCTAACCAGTCAATGACGGTATTTCACTTCGTTTTGTTTCAGCTATGTTTACCGATAATAGCTAGATAAAAATAGATTGTTATACTTGCAAATGAATCTTCCTTATAGTTGGCAAGCATCCATCCCAACTTCTCTTCTCGCTTCACGTTCCCTTGTTGGATTTTGTAGTTTTGTACCTTCCTTCCATACCACAAATGTACCTATGAATGGTGGCTCCTCCACCCATCCCTTACCGCCTTACCGCTGGTCCATTAGTTGAGTGTCATTCCTAGAAAAAATGCAATTAATCCTACTTGCAGAGAAAAATTGAAAGCCTAACATTTGAAATTATGATGAGATATTCAACACATGTATGTTCATGAAATAATGAAGAAGAAGAAAAGCAAGGAAGGGAAACAAAGGACTCAGTGAGACCTCAGAGGGTTGGCTAAGCACCTGAAAATTTCCATGAGAGGAACAACAAGGAGAGTGTCTCCCTGGAGCCTTTGGTGGTGGAATAGACCCAAAGCCATTGGTGGCATCGACCGGGATACGATGAAGAATGGAGCATTTGTTGTATGGATTGGCATCAACGATGCAGCAAGTCTTCCATGGCCTGGACCTCTCCAGTGCTCCAAGTAGTCTCGGTAAGAAGACCATTGAGCGACATGGATAAGGTGGCATACGATGCAACAAGTCTTCCATGGCCTCTCTCTCCAAGGCTCCAAGTAGTCTCAACAAGAAGACAATTGAACGACAGGTATATATGAAAGTGGTAACAATATGTGGGATGCTTGCAGGTCACATCGTCAGTATCAGAACTGCAGAGCCTCGACTGCAACATATGTCCCTTCCACTATATTAGCATTGTCATAGAAAATTGCACGACGATTAGGTGTATGTGGCCCTTTAATATTTTTTAAAATTTTAAATTTTTTAAATCATTTGTTTGCCTCTGACAAATAAAAAAGAAAATTGAATACACCACGATTAATTAAGTGACATCATCGTTCCTTAAGCAATGAAAACATTTCAATTATCAAATTACAAAAAATAAAAAGTTATTTATTTTTCCAAAATAATCAAAATAATAAATAAATTTAGCAAAGTTTGATGAACATAACAAAAACTCACCAATTAATATACAAAATGGACCATATAATAGCTAGTCAATGATGATTGACTTCAAGGTGAAAGATATAGTCGCAAGCCATAGGCCTAGACTAATAATAAGGGTTAGATGGGAAGGATATCCCCATATGAAGCCCAAAATTATAAAAAGTCAAGTTAAGATTTTATTTTATTTTCAAATATTTTAAATCACTAAAACAATTAGGATGTTAAATGCTCATATAAGGTGCACTCTTTAGATAAAGGATCCCTAGAAACAATTGGTCATGGCCGGTGTTCCATATATCAAGATAACCAACATGACAAATAATCCTAGAATAATCATAAAAAAAGGAAATCTTAATGAAAGGTAATCTAACATGTATAATCATGGAAATGACTCTACTTTTAATTATGATGTTAAATATCCATATAAGATGCACTCTTGAGATAAAGTGTTCATAGAGACCATTGGTTGTGGGTGTTCCATATGTCATGATAGCCAACATGAGAAATAATCCCAGAATAGCAATCAATGAAAGAAAATCTTGATGAAAAGTGATCCAATTGAAAGGTATAATCATGGAAATGACTCAATTTAAGATTGTTTTTGGATGAATCGTCTTGGAAAATTCATTAACCCAATAAAATCTAAAATAAAAACTTAAAAAAACCTACCCAAAGAAAATGGAAGGAAAGTTCCTAGACGGACCTCATTGGAAAGGAAAATTCCAAGAAGAACCTCATTGGCAAGATATTTATGGTAGAATTCGTTTGAAATGGAATCCAACAACGAAAACTTAATGACCAACATTTAAAAAAGACCTACCCAAGAAATGGTCCAAGAAAAAACCTCAATGGAAGGTGATTTGATGGTAGAATTCGTTTTCAAAAGTGCTACAATCGTCAATGGGAACTAAACCTTCAAGAGACATCGAGGGGGAAAATGATATTAATAAAAAAGCTAATAGAAGGTCATCCAATTGGAAGAATCAATCATCAAAGGGGAAAATGATATTAATAAAAAAGCTAATAGAAGGTCATCCAATTGGAAGAATCAATCATCAAAGGGGAAAAAGATAATAATAAAATGACAGAATTTAAGAGAGCAGTCATAACACGAAAATTACACACAAAATAATATTGTATTGCTATCTTAAACACAACACAGTACACATATATATAGTTGGATTCAGATCCAACTGATTCCACTCATGGAGGGAGAGGTTGAGAGAATATCTCAACAACCTCCTATAAATCTTCAACCAACCCCTTAATTAATCATTAATTCTAACACCCTCCCTTAATGATTACATTACAAATAAATCACATATTACAATTCTCAAATCACAACATAGATCTCTGTCTGATCTGGTCTTCATCAGCTCCTACACCCACTCCGATGCCTCTGGATTGCACTCTTCCTCTTCCTCTTCTTCGAGCTTACCATTCAACTCGTTTAAAGCATAAACGCTTCAGACCATCTTTGACGTTCTTGTAGAGCTGACGCTTCTCGACCTCCCGAAGGACAATCTTGATACTGAACCATCCTATGGATACACTTCCATCTGCAAATATTTTTCTTTCGGCTATCCGCAGTTATCTAGGAGAATGATCTAGATACTAAATGTATTCAGCAGTCAACTTCACAACTTGACCTTTTTACACACACTCACAAACACAGTGATAACCCTTAACTGATTATCTTGGAGCACCGAAGTACAACAAGACCTTACAGCATTTAACAAACTTGCTGACATACTCAAACTAGTAATGCATTCTTATAGCACCGAAATGCTCAAGAACTACAAGCTTGAATTACATCACTTTGTTCTATATTTGGTTCTTTTACAAGGAAATAACAAGAATCATTAAAATTATTTCTAATTTAAAAATGCTTTGGCTGCTTCCTCCTCTTTAAATGTAGCTTACTTCTTTTTGGTAAGAGATTTTTCTCTTCTGCCTCTGCAATTACACTTCAGCAAGCTCTTGGGCAACTGGATAGATCTGATTGGGCTTCTCATAGACAGCGTTGTCCTGAGGCGCTCCGTTGATGCCTGCCGGTGGATCCTGCTGCAGCCGCTTGAAATCCCTCATCAGGCTCTTCCTCGCAGGGGTTGACATGGCTTAAACTACTGCCTACTCCGCGCCCGACTGACGGGCTTAGATCCTCTCGAGGTTTAAGCTTGGAGCCGATCTATAGGTTGCCATGGATCAAAACAAAGTCATGTTAACCAGCACTCTCAGATCTGCACAACCCTTGCCTATAGCACCCTCACACACAATGATTAGAGGGACAACGAATATATAAATCGAATTAGACAACACTCCAGCGATTATGCAGCAAGCACCCTTGGATCGCGCAAACAGATCCAGCGAACACAATGACAACACACTTTACGCAATGAGCTGAGTAAGCAGCACTCAACACTTGTACGTACCCAACTAACACTCCACGCAATCATTCGACAACAGATAGCAGCCTCTCCACTTAGCAGCAGCGAACATCTCCAGATACAGTCTCATAAATACATTCTTAATCTACAAAACCGTCTCCCAAACTATTTCATCTTTCTGGGCACTCTCATGAGGGATTAAGCCCATCTAGGCTCTGATACCATGACAGAATTTAAGAGAGCAGCCATAAGACAAAAATTACACACAAAATAATATTGTATTGCTATCTTAAACACAACACAGTACACATATATATAGTTGGATTCAGATCCAACTGATTCCACTCATGGAGGGAGAGGTTGAGAGAATATCTCAACAACCTCCTATAAATCTTCAACCAACCCCTAAATTAATCATTAATTCTAACATAAAAAAACGCTAATAGAAGGTGATCTAATTGTAAGAATGAACCAAAAGAGTTGTGATATCATCATGAATTAGCTTAGAAGTTCCACCGAGTATGGAGTTGAGTAGGAATACTAACTATTGTGGAAAACGAAACTCTAATGAACAAAAATAATGTTGGAAACTAACATGAAACCACAATTGAACAGCAAGACATCCATGGATGGAGATCCGTTCAAATAAAGGAAATACATATGGAACAATAAGCAATAGAAAATATAAGTGGAGATTGTAAATATTTGATTAATTCATAGTAAATTATTAAGATAGGCTTACCATTATTGGAAATGGCAAGATTTAATAGGCTGAATTTTTAATGGACAAGATTTCATATGTTTTGGATATTTTTAGTTGTCATAATAAATGAAGGTTTGTGATTTCAACTATGATAAAACATGTTGGTTAGTCATTAAAAATGATGATTAAAATGATTAGCATAATGCACTTATCGATAACGGGCACAATTAATGATGTTTTAACCTTATTTAACCTTAAACCCTAATCTGATGGCTATGCATTGAAGATCCTGGCATATTCTTAGTCGTCCTCCAAAATCAATGGGTCAGATTTATTGTTCATAACTTTCTTGCATTTATCAAGGCATCGGTTAACATGTTTACTTTTTAACATTTACCTAATCACATTAAAAAATTACTGTAAGCTTATGTAATTGCCACGTTTAAATGATTAAGTAGAATTAAACCATGGCATCTAAATAAATGCCTGTGTTCTTTTTCTGAACCGGCATCTAATGCCCACGCATTGCATTTATCAACCATTATGGTGCTCATCGATAGAGATTTTGTGTAATGCATGACAACATTTTCTGTATATGGATGACCGATGTCATTATTCGTAACCATCCGGCTAGCTGGCTGCCACATCTGTGGTGGAATACTTCTTGTAACTTTCCAGATGGTTCATTTCGCTACCATTTCCATAGCTTATAGAGAGGGTTGGATGCCAGTGCTCTAGATACGGCATACTCAATACAATTAACCTGAAACCTTGACAGACGCAGGAGAGAAATAGTTACACTTAGGGTTTTTTTCACTGTTTTGGCGTTAGGGTTACATGTAAAGTTTACAATTAAGTTTTAAAGTTATCGTTACATTTTTCAGAATCTTCCTTTATAGTCTTTCAAATTATATACGACTGTGCTAGTAATAACCAATCAAATCATTAATTTCCAATTTAATTATTGTTCCTGAGTTACTGGGCTTAAAATGCCCCATTTAAAGTTTTTTTACTAAGTCTGTTTTTACTGCTTTTCTTACCCTTGTTGGTGGGATGGGTGAGCCGATTTTTCTTCCACTTCTTTACCGCCCACGCACGCCGACCTTGTGATAGCGTTTCATTTGCACGGTGTATAAAAAATGCAATTTCCGAAAATAAAAAATGCATGATAAACCGATGTGCTTTTCTCTTTAATTGGATGTGATTTTCTCTTTAATTGTTTCGCCAACGATGGATATCGCTTCCAAGCCAGAACCTGGCAATTTAATGTTTAAATCTTTTTACAGAAAATTGGGGAATTCTTCCATCTGTAATGGTTTCTTCTAACATATTTATAATGGTGGAATTTGATATATGCTTTGCAAACAAGGTTTCCTTCATGGCAGCGAGGCTAGGAATTATTCATTTTTATATCATTTTAACTTACATGAGATTGGAATATTGAACTTGCACCTTTTTTTCATACTTTGTTTTGATTTGATTGTAAGGGGTTTCTTTCGTTCATTGTTTGCTTCGATTTGATTGTAAAGGTGTTTTTTAATAAGATATTAACTTGTAGGTGATCCAAGAGTGAACTTTGATTATACACTAGAGGTACTGTAGTTGGACAATGAATATCTTGAAAATTAATACTAGTGCTAAATGGGTTGGACAAATTAATACGAGAGCTACATGGGTTGCACAATCCAAAATAGAGCTAGAGGCAATGATTGATAAAAAAATTGAAGATACCATTCAAACTCAAATAGAGGATAGATTCTTAGGGTTCAAGAGTGAATTGCAGACAATGAAGGATAGAATTCAAGAAATGAAAAAACATAAACAATCAACCCAAGAAAG
>JZKD02S1677700.1:454011-466062 GCA_000966675.3 Picea glauca
TATATATATATATATATATATGCAAACTACAACATCTAATAAATTCAACCAACTTAGATTCAACTTAAACTCTAATTATAAGAGGGATCAAATCTCCTAAAGTGTAATTTTTTTTATCATTTAATATGAATGAATTAATAGATGATATAAAAATATTACATCTTTTAATAGATTTTATTCTTTTCTATACTTTAAATCTGAGTTTAAAATAAATTTAAGATAGTAATATTTATTTGAGATATTATAACTATCTCATAACTCAACACTTTAGTGTTAAAACTAATAGATTATATTTATTATAACCCCCCCTCTCTCTATAGATATATATATAATCACTTTTAATAAATAATAAATAGAATATTTTTGAAGTTTTAATCTTATTTAAAAATAATACACTTTAAACATCSATCAAAATTCCTAACAGAGTGTGTAAAGAAACAATCAATAAATTAAYAAGCCCTTTAAAACTAATCATAAAAACAAAAGCAACATCAAACACACAACACGAGAGTAACAAACAGTCAAGTGCATCTAGCAAATCTCTAAAAAAAAAAAAATGACTCCAACCTCCATCAAAATCCTTCCAAAGACAACATTTTCCCACTAGCTAACTCATATTTAGGTAAAAAATTAGAAACCATGGTTTTTAAATAATAAAGTTTCCATGGTATACAAGGAAAGCAAAAGTTTATGGCAAGGGGATAAAAATGGCGTAACTGGTAGCGTTGGACCAGGATACCATCGCATGTCTTAGCAAAGAGAACTCCTCTCAAATCCAAATCTTACACATTTAAAATCCCTACGTGCCTCTAAAAGCTAAATAATCTCAAACCACAACAAATAATAACCTTAATTAGATAAGGATGGACACTAAGACTCCGGCGGACATTTCTACTGCGAATTGGAATTGGCCCAGGAAAAATGGGGAGATGATTAGTCGTTTCAATAACACGAAATGACCAAGGATTGAAAAAAATTGCATATGAGAGTTTACAGCACAACATAATTGACAACATAATATATCGCCTATATTAATATTTTTTGGGTTAATTTTTTGGGTTAAATTTCACTCCTGGGTTAATTTTTCATGGTTTTTCCAAAAACTATATTGGCTATTTTAAAAATGATTCGCTCAAATTCTATAGGATAAAATGATTTTACCTTAAAAATCGCTAAAATTTTATAAAAACTATATAAAATCCTTAGAAATTTGAATATTTTTACAAAAATATAGCCAAACATTTATAGTTGGCATATGAAGGATAAGTAATATTAGTTAAGGTTTCTACATTTTAAAATAAATTTCCATCCTTAAAATCATCCCTACATCAATGAAAACCCATCAACAGAAAGGAACATTAATGAATGACATTTGATGAATGACATTTGAGGACGTGCATAGTAGTAGACAATAATGAAACAATAAGTTGGTACAAATTATGCTGAAAATTTATGTTTAAAGTTTGAAGTAAATATTATTACCAAGAGTAAATATAAACTAGCACAGTAGCAAAATAGCTGCTGGTAAAGGCCGAAAAACATTTAAATTTATATTAAAATTTAAAATTATATTAAAGTTATATTTTAAATAAAATTTAATTATATTAAAATTATATTTAATTATATTAAAATTTAATTTAATTAATATAAAATTAAATATAACGTAACGCACCTGCAACTTGGAGGTAACCCTAATAACCTACGCACTTGCAACGCATTTTCTTCTTATGATATGATTATTTTGACCATCATGACCATCGCAGTGAAAATGGTGAAGTATGGTCAAATCTACCTGAACATATAGATGCGGACACCCACGATCATTCATTTCTCTTTCATCATTCATTGTAACGCACGGGAAGTTAATCTCCCGGCGGCTTCCATCCACAACGCACGGGAAGTTAATCTCCCGGCGGCTTCCATCGACACAGATATTCAGTCCTCGTGATATATTCGAACGTTTGTGATATATATTCATACTATCATACTAATCCAAGTCGTGATATGCACTTCACATCCACGCGCTCGCCCTGGTAAAAAAAAAATGACGGCGCATTGTAAAACACACAGAAGAAACGGCAAGGTAGATACTCACAGTTTATAATTCACGCGGTCACAAGTCGCCATACGCATCTGCACATGAACAATAATTTTTGTTGTTATTTTTTAATCATTGAACGTGGCAATATGGTGGTGATCAAGTAATTTTTTAATCTTATTTAGTAAATGTGAAAAAGTAATTACATAAACGTATATTTTTATAAATGAGCAAAACTTAATTTATCAAAATCTCATCCATTGATTAGAGAGGAAGAAGAAGAATATGCCAGCATCTTCAATTGCCAACCTTAAGATTGAAATTTATGATTAAAAGGTGATTAATTGTGCCCATTGTCTATAGGTATACGCCTTTCGGCATAACTATCATAATATCAACTAAACAAGCCAGAATTTTCAAATAGGCTTTAGTAATTCTCCTATCCAATAAAAATTGTCGGATAATGGGAGAGTTGGTCCATTCTATTCTCCTTTAGATTTCGATAAGTCTGATAAACGTAGTAAACAGAAAATACTGTGGGGTTCTACAGTGTAGTGAAGGGATTATCACTGTTGTTTCTTTCATGCGCAGAAGATTTTGTTTCCCAAAAGAAAAGGACCAAACTGTCGTGTTTTAAGGCAAAGGTTTGGAGAGACACAGGAAGTGGGGGTACGTCTACAGTGCCTTCCAATATCTGCACCGATTGAGTCATCGATGGCCTCGTATCATGGTGTATGAACCACCCTCCCAAGATGGCAACCCCCTTCACCTACTCCGGGTCTACATTTCTCATCAATTTCTTGTCAATCAGATCCATAGCGCTTCCACTGTTTACCTGCACTTCCAGTGGAGGTAAACGATTCCCTGCACTTTAGATTTCTGTGAAGATGGAGCTGAAACCCCCCGCCTCAACATTCTTATCCTCCACTAAAATAATCATTGACTTAATGCTTGTCAAGTCTTCATATACTTCTTGCCAAACAGCCTTGATACAACTGATCCACAAGTAGCTAGGCCATATTGTGCTTCTGCAAACCCTTCGGAACTCAAAAATAAATACTTTGACAGCTTTGTCCACTTCTTCTTCGTAATCATGATTCTTCATTGAAATTCATGCCATCCCTGTTATTTCCCTGCTCTTCGGAAGATGCCCAATACTTCGACCCCATTTCTCATTAGAATTTTTCATGATCATTTTCATGAAGACCAAGCTGCAATCTAGATATTGTCTTTCCATCATTGCAAATCATTGATTTGCAATCGCTGGTTAGTGTGTTGGTTTAAAATGTATCTATTTCTAAACAACTTATTTAGATTATTTCAATTTTCCAACTAATTTTAGGTGTCTGTTGGACCTTGTCATTCCTATAAATTGAGAACTCTCTCATGTATATATTTTTTTTAATAAATTGAAAACTCTCTCATATTTTTTTAATAAGATAGAGTTCAAAAGATTATCTCTTCTCCTGTAGGAGGTTTCGCCTTTGCAATCCTTGGTATAGGAGGTTTCGGATTTGCAATCCTTGGCATACTGTGTGATTTTCTCACGTGGTATCAGAGATCGTGTCTACAAACCCTTTATCATGTTTTGCTAATAGAGTTGCAAGCTGATCGCTGTTGTTTGTAAGACGTCGACTGTTTTTCTAGTGTCGCTTCCATTCTCCTTTGTCTCCACCGTCGGTGGAATTCCTCCTTGCCTTCTGCCTGAGAGATTAATGTTGGGCGTGGCTTCTAATTTCACATTTTCTTTCATTGATGGATTCCCTCAGTGTCAGAGAAACTCGCGGATAGATCAAGTGCCTAGCCTCATAAGTCTGTTTTTCTTCCAGTTGTCATCGATTTGGTGATTGTGGTGCAGGTATCGGCCGGGTAGGATTGATATTTGGCTCATCATGGGGCAAGGACCGATACCCCGCCACTAGAAAAGAAGGGCGCAACAAAAGAGAGATTTCTCGACTGACTGCAAGATCGGGTTGAGCAGCTTCGGGACTGTGTACCCCGCCACGCTCTCATATGAGTGTGAGGTAGCGATCAAAAGCACTATGGACAAATAATCGATTAGTGGAAGAATTTCAATCAAGGGTTAGACTCCTTCCACATCTAGATTGAAGGAAAATTCGGCGGATCGCACATCAACTGCTACATGTTTTGTCCGAGCCATTCTCTCTGTCAAGCCACTCTCATCCCTCGAATCTGAATCGCCTCATTTTGTCCCGTCATGTTTTGGTACAGTTTCTTTACCTTTTTTTAATAGAGCGGGAGCGTGCCCAAGCTTTTATTCTATGTACATTGATCTAGTCTTTATACAGATCTATGCTTGCACGGTTTTGTGCGTGGATCCCTACCTGAATTGAATATGGAAGTTGGAATACAACTATACAAGTCTGCATCATTTTTTTGTCTTCCACACTGTGGGAGGTTGTATCAGATATGGCCTGGTGTTGCTTCAGTGGAAAACACAGCGAGCCAGGTATTACTATTTTAAGAAATTACAATTTGTTAAAATGTTGTTGTAAATTTTGTTTTTACAACTCTTTGATTTAAGCCTTAGCTTCCATCCTTTATATTGTAAACAAAATTTAAAAATTAAAGAGACATAGATCTATGTTCTCTCTTTATTTTTTTTTATTGTAAATGACAGAGTTAACGGTTGTTGAGCTACTAACTCCCCCATAACTATCATACATAGAAACTTAAGATGCAACAATTGTTGCAATCAAACTACCTTTGGAAAATGTTAGTTGAGGCTCAACCCTTATTCACCAAGGAAATAGAGAGGTTCATCTATGTAAACAAACTTGATGAAGCCATGGATCTCATTGGTTTGCATGTGTCAAATAGTTTGTTGTTCCACATTGTTAATTGTAAAACCTTAAAAGCAAGTTGGGACAAGTTGGTTTCTTTATTTGGTAAAGCCAATGAATTCAGAGTGTTGCAAATGGAAGAAAAATCATTCTTTTATTGAATATTATCTTACCAAATTAAAGTCATTGGTGGCACAATTGAAAGGGTGTGGAAAATCCATATACGATGATGAGTGCATTTTCCTGATTCTATCCAAATTGAAAGGTCCTTATTAAGTATTTTCTTCTACATTTTCCTCTATGATTGATGCACTAGGAGATGAATTTAAAATGCCTTCTTTTGAGTTTTTTTTGTGAGTGCCTCATGTTATCACCATATAATTCCCAGATAGCTTCCGAGTTTTAGAAATCTATGGGAGATTAAATCGCCACAGAGCTGTGATAATTCGAAAGTCCCTGTTGTACCTGGCGGCGTGAAATAGAGGAGATATAAAGAGTAAAGATCGACAGACCGTCGATCCCAAAGGCGGCCTGGATCAACGGCTGGGACATGTATTGGAGAGATAACTAGCACGGAAGTTAAGTGGCCGAGGGTGGGCCGGGAAAAACTGTCATTGTTTTTTATAGGATGCGTGGCAAGACCACCTTTTCTCAACATTCGATGACAGAGTTGCCAGGCAAGACAGGGACTGTAGATCTTGAAGCGACTTGGATCTATGACCGAGGTGTCCTTCAGTGATTAAAGTAACACGAGGATTAGCTAACAGAGGGGGGAGCAGGAAAACTGCCCTGGTTCAGATCATGAATACGTGGCGTCCTCTGAGACACATCGGGGCTAAAGGTGGTTTATCCAAAACCGCTTTTCTCAAAGCTTCGATGGTAATAGATGCATATAAAAGGAAGAACCCCCCAGGCATTATTATATGGGTATTCGAAGCAGTCAAACGTTCAGAGATTTGGTGCAAAGCTTTTATTCAAATTTTGAAATTTAGAACCGAACCAGACAAGTTTTCTCGCTGATTATCAGGTATTCTTCACAATAACTACCAATCCTGTTGTTTTATCCATCAGTGAACCAGATATTTCCTCCAGGGAGGATTCCCTAATTGATAGAGATTTTGACGTTTTTGACACAGTGACAATAGTCTCACTTGTTTCTATGTCTAAGACGAATTTGTTGAATGACGTTCAATCCCATATATCCTTTCTTGAAGCGGCTCGAGCCTCTTTCACCCCTTATGCCGTAGAAAAATTTTCCCCTTCCCTGAATTTGTGAGCTGGTGTGCAGAGCGATATTCCTAGAAATAAAGAGTCATCTTAAACAAATTAGGGTCAGAAGTCCTGTGTAAAATAGATGGTCTGTCACTCTGAAATGCTCTAAATATACCAGACGTCTCCCCTATAGTGTCAAAACCCTTTGACGAGTAGAGAATGATTACGATTTATAGAGAATGCCCGCCCTAGGCAAAAACCTCGTTTCTACAAACCATATTCAAACCTGAACATTATTCAGAGAGTCTGTCCTTGCCTGTCAGTATAATCGTCATGATCGTTGAATTCCAGTGGTCTTGTTCTCTACTGACTCAGATTCTAGGTCTAGACAATCACAAGTTTGTGGTAGAGGTTATGCTAGGGTTCCTATTGTTTTTCTTCCTATCTCGGCAGTCAATCCGTGTCAGTTTTGATGAATTTATTGCAAAAAACATACATGAACAACTGGTTAACTTCATCTCGTTGAGACATTTCAGATACTATTCTCACTTGTTGAGAATGTTTCTGGGATCTAATAACACCGAGCTTCCTGAGGATACATTTATTTCAACCGAGTGTAAAAAGATCACCATGCTTATCTTCATCAACAAGATCATGTCTAGAATATATAGTCTCATTTTTTGTTCAAATCTTCCAAGAGTCCTAGAAGAAATGAAGAGTTCGTTGCAGCCGAGTCCGAAGAATATGATGGGAGACTGGATGTTTTTCACTCAGTCCACCATAATTTGGGTATATAGATGCCAAGAAGGACCTCACATTTTACCAGTTTTTCTGACTCCCAGGATATTTGCTTTGGAATTTATAAGACAAAGGGTCATCTGAGAGAGTGAGCATTTTCTCAAGGCTCACAAGGCTTCTAATCTGAAATTCTCGTTCATGGTAGGTCCTTTTGTGGTGAAGAGAAAGTCTTGTTTGCCTCAGGTTCAATCCAAACTCAATGAATTTGGGTTCACATAGTTGCAAGGAAGAAGATATGATCCACATCAGATTATATCGAAGAGGAGATTCGCAAGAAGACAAGGCCCTTATGAACGTGAGCACGTTGAAGAATTAGATAAATTGGCCAATGTAAAGACCTGCACATAAATGGAGGTCATCATGCTGCATGATCAAGCAAAAAAGACAGAGCTCACTTTACAACAAAGCTCAGCACAAAAATCCTCACCCAGATTGATTATCAAAGCTCCTAAAATGAGCATCTTCAATAAGAGAAGTAGTTCAGAAGCCCTAGGGGCAAGAAACCAACAAGACACCCTCAAGAAGATGAGAGTCACATCACCCTCTCCAATTATTGACTTGGAGGAGGAAGAATAGAAAGAAAGGACATGCATGGAGATGGTAGAGGCTGCGGTCCAGAACGAAGAAATCAACACTGAGAACAAACCACAAAACAAAGGTAGCATGAAGGTTTTCAGTAGCAAGAAAAATGTCTTTGGCCAGACTCCTGGGACGGTTTATAAATCTAAGGAAGACTTCCTACATAAGTACGTCCTGAAAGGGAGTATGGAAAATAGTGAGATAAAGGAGCTTTTTCCCGAAGTAGAAGGGACATATCAGCGTAAAGCTCACCTACTCTCAGTCAGAGATGTCGAGAAAAAGACATTCAACATTGCAGTGGCCGACAATGATAAGGTATTCGAGTTCAAGGTACACTATGAGAATGTCGACGCGAATGACAAAGTAAAATTCCATAGAAATGTCAGTGATATGTTGTACGTTGATTACCTAAACTTAGCTCTGAAGGTCACAAGATTGAGAACACATGTATTGAAGCTAGATGGACAAATGAAACAAGAAAAGGTGTCCAACAAATCTTGGATGATGTAGGTAAAGAGATTAGAGTTTGAAGGTGCACAGGGGGCAAAAGCCTCTCTGGACGAAAAGGACAAGATGATCCAAAGTTTGAAGAAAATATTGAAAATGTCACCTACAGACTATCCACAGACAACAGAGTTAACTGCTTTGGAGCAAGAAAAGGAAACCCTCAGACAAGAGGCCCTGGACTATAAGGCTAAAGTGTTGCAATTGGAGAAAGAGATAAAAACTTGGTCACAAATGCAGGCCACAAAATCAGATATGGAAATTATCATGCCTGCTAATGTAGAGGTTGGATCAAGTGTCGAGGGGTTAGTTTAAGCTATGTCCCAGAGAAGTTTGAAAACAAGTGAGATCAAGGGTCTCAAAGAAAACTTAGAAAAGTCGAAACAAGAGATGAAGGTGAAGGATGAGAAATTAGCTCAATTCCACAGAGAGAACCAAGACCTACAGGAAAGAGTGAACAAGCTAAAAACCAGGTTGAAGGGAAAAAAGTTACTGTAGGGAGACTGTAACGAACCTCTTCGTTACGACCGCAACTCGGATAACAGGTCTGAATTTTTTTTTTTTGATTTAGACATGATGTGTGTGCGTGCGTGTAAAAAGAGACAGACACACTTGACTCTACGTCACCACCCGACGACTAACAAGACGCAAGCAAGATGAACACAACAAGACGACATGCGACCTACAACAGGCAACTGCAATCATGTAGATGACATAGCCATAAGGAAGAATCCATAATAGTGGATTTTACTATTTCTCCACAGGAAAGCAGGGCGTTTAATGTTAGTCCTTTGCTCCGGAGAGAGAAGGTCAGATAGGCTTCTGGCCGACTGCTCAAGAAGAAACTAGTAATCTCTGTCAGGTGTGTCGCAAGAGTGGAAACCTTGCCTTTAAAGGGCCCGAGACTCTTGATACGACACTGGATTCCTTACACAGTAAAATAATCACACACCCTCCCTTACACACTAGGCTACGTGGAGGTGTCTACATCCCGCCCTACACAACTGACCGAGTAATTAAATGAAACCTCCTAGTACAACAGTAAGTAAACACACGACCGCAACCTCTATGAAAGGCGCAAGGCAGAAGGAGTCAGACAACGACCCACCCAGTTCAACATTATATAAATCTTTGTGCTTATTCAAGGACATTACACCACATAAGTTTATCACTAACCACTAAAAGTATGATAGCGCTGTCGTGACATAATGAACATGTTACACTTATACCCCATTAACTTTGCAAAATAACATCACCTTATATTTTATGTGTTATCCCAATGCTAAAATTACCCCAAGTTTCAACTTCTTCCTTCAAGTAGAACTAAACTACCCTAAAAACCATTACATTAATAATTAACAAAACCAAAACATTATTAACAATAATCTCATTATCAAAATCAATAAGAATTACAATTAATCAACTTCTTCCTTCAAATCAAACTAAACTACCCTAAAATCCATTACATTAGTAATTAACAAACCAAAACATTATTAACAATAATCTCATTATCAAAATCAAAATAAGAATTACAATTATTCAACTTCTTCCTTCAATTAGACTAAACTACCCTAAAAACCATTACATTAATAATTAACACAACCAAACATTAATAACAATAATCTCATTATCAATTCAAAATAAGAATTACAATTTTTTCCTAATCGTTAACATTTCATAAGCGATGGCAATAAATAAGAAGAACTTAAGAAGTGATTTTATCTTCCCAAGAACAATTGTTACAAGACCATATGTATAACATTTGTCTCCATGACGCGAGAATTATAATTCCGTAATTAATGCAAAATTCGAAATCCTTTCATCGCAAACACATAAGTAACCTTAACATTAACTAAATGATCTAAATGTATAATCGATGAGTAACATTAACGTTAACATTTACTGTACAATGATCTATGTTGTTCCATGCTATTTCTAGACATATCAATAACGATAACTATTGCAATATAATACATCTAAATACTAAAAACATTATTATCTTCTGATTTTTTTCACAAATAAGCGTTACCAATTCAATAAATCCTGTATCGGCGAGAAATTTTTGTTATGCAGAGTGGGCTCAAATAGGGAAAAATAAATGCTACTCATTCCATAAATCCTGTATCCGCGAGATATTTTTGTTATGTGGAGTGGTTTCAAATAGTGAATAATTTTTGGGTTTTAAAGCAAGTAATTATAATTGAATTTTGAAATCCAATTTGGTATACTTGAAAAACAATTAATGAAAAGTTTTCATTATGCAAAAATTTCTCTTTGAATATTTCTTAAAACACTTTACTAAGTTTTTCTTAAATATTAATTAAGGGTTAATTGTACACAATGAACATTTTACCTGATACGTCTCAAGAACATTTCAATTCATGCATGGTCAAATCCGCTAAATGGAAAACGATAACACAATGGACAATTTAGGAACCCTAAAGCATTTCAATTCAAAGCATTCTGATTACAGGGACGACAATGATAAAATCAGTCAACATAACCTAAAAATAACATCGCGTTTCTCATTACAGGGACGACAATGATAAAATCAGTCAACAGAACCTAAAAATAACATCACGTTTCTGATTACAGGGACGACAATGATAAGATCAGTCAACGGAACTTAAAAATAATATCGCATTTCTGATTATAGGGACGACAATGATAAAATCCATGGACAAAACCAAAAATAACAATGATCAGAGCCTAGAGATAACATATTGAAAAGTTTCACTGGTAAACCCTAAAGACGTTTAAATTTATTCTTGAAATTGTATTCTCATTGCTATTTAATAGATTCCCAATTAATTCATTTACCACATGAGGATCTATTAGGAATTATGTATCTGAAAGTTTTCTGTCATCGATCCTTACCACAGTTATCAACGGACTCGATGGGAGAACTGAACCGCGAAGAAAAATTTAAGGAGAAGGGAAGAAAGGGTCAACGAGGAATTAGAACCGCGATAGCCTAACAACAATCCCAAATACTAACATCATAACAACTTGTTGTTTTGGTAATCTTCTGGTTTTAGGAAGCGGGGGATGGGACAACCATCAAAACTTTAAAAGTGCAGCTAGAGGGCTCACCCACCAGCAATATTTAAATACTTCATAAACCAACGATAAAAACGAAATGACCGTTTAGGGTAATGCAACTACTGACTAGAGTAGGTGGTTGTGTCAATGGAGAGTCGTTCCAGGCAGAAATGAAGTCGTTAAGGGGTTCAGGGAATCACAATAACTCACGCTAGTAGTAATATAAATACACCCCCGTCACAATGGAAACGCCCACGGTCAAGGTAAAAATGCTCTCGACCATATAAGAACGCCTAGGGAAATGTCAAGCGCCCCCGACAATATAAAAATGCATAGGAAAAGTAAAAATGCAGAGGAAGGGTTACTGACCATTGCAACTACCGAGTGGAGGAGATTCACACAGTCAGCAAGTTAAATATATATATAAAAAAAGGGAAGGGCTTTCAACGCATAGTCATAAGGCTCGTGGCTAATGTTTATGCCAGTGAAAGTAGAGGGAGCCCTACATTTTTCACCCAGGACACAAGTATAAATGCAGAACTGAAACAAAACCCCCTTTTTATTATTTAACTTGCAGAAGGTTCTTGCATTGCAGACCAATAATTCTTTTATTGCCAGAATACAATGATAAAACAAGTCATTCAACCCTTCCATTAATAAACAGATCCGCATAAATCCTAATGCATTCCACAATAAAATATGAAAAGCATACATGTGCCCTTTCTCCCCCTTCAGATTGACGTCCCGTGCTTCGTGTCGCGTCCCGCTCTCCGTGCTTCTCTCGCTCGCCGACCGTAGAGGACTCACCGGTACCTCCCAGCCAAACGCTAGGGGTACTCTGCTTCCCCTTTAGCCCCCCGAGCTGCAAAGGGGCCACACACAGTCCAGATAGTATACCTAGCTTCCCATCTCGCCTCCAAGGCTGAGCTACCACTCTAATCAGTTGAGAAAATCCCCAACTCCTCACAAGCAATCAATCCAGTTTTCAATTTCGGTAGCATAACAATACCTAATAGCTTCCCCTTCTTTTCCCCATCCCCTTTCTTTTATCCTGTTTTGACCTAAAGCACATTT
>JZKD02S1677700.1:466452-480423 GCA_000966675.3 Picea glauca
CATCGTGGATCCTCTCGAACTAGGTAATCGTTAACCTACAGTTCGAGCCACGGTGGGAGTGCTAGTAGGCGGTGGCAGGGATGTTGTCCACCCCTCTCCCTCAACCTCTCTGGAACTCGTGTGTGGCCCCTTTACTCCATATGTGAGTCTGGTCGACAAGCTATCGTCAGCCTGCATCATCAACAATCGTGTCAGAACATGTCAAAAATCAAATCATCAAATCAATGAAATATCACAGTAAATAAATCAACCCAAATAGCACACTCCCTGACTCAATCCGGAGTCCAAGGGGTTCTACCGATGCTGCTGCATCCTCAAGGTCCAAAACCCTGCACACTCAAAGAAACGGAGTCAGCAACACCTGTCTACAACAAAGTAGTCAAAACATCATGTCATCTATCATAACGCATCATAATCAAGGATAAATAGTTTATCATCATAAAAGTCCAGATCTCTTGCGAGCAAGTGTCCTCAAAGAATAAGTTTTCTCAGTGCACCAGAGCGGGATGTTACAGAGACAAACATGTAATATGGGACGCAATTGTTGTGGAGGTTGCCAAGTTCAAAAGTTATCTAAATTTTATCAACGACAAAGACAACATGGCTGCTATAGCTCGAAACAAATGCACTTTTGTAAATGAAGTGTTAGCAAAGAATCCCTCAGAATGGGCCCAAAATGCCATCGACTTACTAAGTGCTATACTAATTGTTGATCTTCACACCATCGGTGTGAAAGATAGGACCTCTTTAATCATTTCATCCAGGAGAATCATTGCCAAACACAACCTGCTCAGATCGGTTCAGAACAAAGCTGTGCAAATGGACCATAACATACAGGAGTTTAAAGACGCCTTTGAACAATTGTTTGCTAAAGGCCTCCTCTCATTCTGGGACGGTAAAGCCTCATTATACAAGCAGGAATATTATCACACTCTTCTCATGCAATGCAGGATGGATCATTCCAAGTTTTAAGATATGGAAGAAAGTCTGAAAGGCCCTAGCTTGGTAGAAAATCTAACTACCGATTTTGAAATTCTGAACAAGTTCAAAACAGTGAAAGTCAACGTGTCGGTCATGTCCTACGCAATGTGCATCGATCTGGAAATTTTGATTAAAGAAATGATGGATTACGACATCCCCTCTGATGCGCAATGGAAAGAACTTGTGCGATTGGGTAAGACAAAATGCCACGTCCCCGGAACCAACAGATGATCTCCAGCTATCACCAATCTTGTAGATCCAACAGAAGTATAAGGCAGAACAAATGTAGCGGAAGCATCCAGGCGGTCAGATAGACTATTCATGATGTTGAAACATTTCTTTTTGCTAATGATTGTAAGTTATTTCGTATACTGAAAGTAACATATGAAACTGTTATAGAAGATGAAACGTTTCAGTTTCAGTTATTTTTTATCAAATTATATAAGTACTAAGAGACTTGAATGAGTTATTGTTGGAAGAAGTGCAAGAGCACCTTTTTGGTTGTATCAAACTATATTTGTAAATTTTTTGAATCTGAATTGATTACAAATGCATAATATTTTGAAGTATCTATGGAAAGATTCTAACAGGTGGTGATATGAGCTTTGTTTCCTTTCATCACATGTATTTCTTGTAGCCTATCATTTCATTTACATTTTCTTCTGTTTAAATTGGATAGTTTAAAGGCCCTGAATTCCTCCTATGACGCTCTTGGCTTGAGCAATTTAAACTATGTTATTGTCTTCTTAACTTATTCAGAATTAATTTCAGCAATGCTCTGATGAAATTATTTGTCTTCTGTATCTTCCTACACATATTTTTATTTCAAGAATAACTCAGAGTCATCACCTTATTTAGCCTTTTTCCTCTAGAGAGTTTTATTAGTTGATGCATTGTTTTCCTTCACTTTCATAATTTTGACTCCATAGCCCATAGTGTTACCTCCTTCTTTGCCAAAAAATTTATTAAAAAATCCCCAAAACAAACCAAATCTAGCCACTGGTTTCCATATATATATCAAGTGACACGAGAGAGCCCTCTCTGAGTTGAGCAGGCTAGTGCCTCAGCTCTAAAGCTGGTTGAAACAATTACCTCTGGCGTTTGTCTATTCAGCCAGACAGAATTTACAGAGTGATAACACCTCATAAAGGAACACTCCAAGCTTATGCAACTTGATTCCCTTTCAAACTATAAAAATCAAGCCCTTGTGGCCCATTCCTCCAAAGGTAAGCATAGAGTCTTGTATAAAAAGAAGGAATATTTTGCACAATTTAGTCAGACTCCCTCCAAATCCCAACAAAAAACCAAATCATCTCCACTTTCCAAGTCCAGTGAGTCTTCCTCCAAGACAGACGAAAAAGTGAGATGAAACTTGTAGTTGTTTCCATGGTCCGCATCCATAATCAAAATGTTGTAAGAAACTTGAGGCATTGAATGAAGCCATGCAACAACAATTTTTTTTTGTGTGTCCAAACCTTGTTTGAAAGGTAAAGGGAATGCCTTATTTTCTCGGGCCTTGTATGCATGTTCGGACAGTTGGATATTTGATTTAGGCCTAACTCATCACATGACTCATTTCAATGAGTTACTGACTTCAACATTTTATTGAAGCATTTCTCAGATTTCCATTGGAGACTCTACATAGCTTGATGTTTTAGTATGACACACTATGTAGCTAGATGAAGGGTGCATCAATGATTTTCTTCTTGTTCCTAACATCTCTTCTAATATACTTTCAATTTATTAGATTTGTCATTCTGGTGATAAGAAAATAGTATTGTTCTCCTAATGATGTAGTCATTCAAGAACTAAAAAATCATGACAGTCTTGTTTCCTTATGAAAAGTCGATCATAGCTCCAAATTGTACAAGTTTGTTGGTTTTGAGCCTTTCTTGGCTTCCTCTTTCATTACACATACTGATTCTTTGAGTAGTCTTTGGCATAAAATATTTGGACATCTAAACTATAGGTACTTGTAGCAGTTGAGTATACAAAAATTGGTTCATGGACTTCCTAAAGTTTCTTGTACTGATGGATTTCATCCAATATGTGTTCTTGGAAAACAACATCAAGATCAATTTCCAAAAGGAAAATCCTTTCATGCTACGACACCTCTTGAGTTGGTACATAGTGATTTCATAATTTTTCCAACTCGCTCATTTTCAAGGGCTAAGTATGCACTCACTTTCATTGATGACTTCTCACGACGCTCTTGGGTGTACTTTCTTAAGTTCATGAATGAGGTCTTTACCACTTTCAAGACGTTCAAATATTTTTTTGAGATGCAATCCTCTCGTTCTATCAAGAATCTATGGATAGATAATGGGGGGAAGTATGTCATTCAGGCATTCAAATATTTTTGTAGAGAACATGGCATTCTGCATCAATATTATTTTTTCTACACCTTCATCAAAATGGCATTGTTAAAATAAAGAATAGGACATTGAAAGAAATGGTGAATTTCTTGATTTTGTCTAGGAACATGTCATCTTCCTTCTGGGACGATGAAGTAAACTGTACCAATTACATTCAGAATCAAATGCATTATAAAGAAATGTTACATATGACTCCATAGGAAGCTTGGAGTCATGTTAAGCCCAATGTATCTTATTTTAGAGTATTTGGCACTTTGGCGTGGGAATTAATTTCAAATGAAAAGCGCAAAGTTGTGGAGAAAAAGATCCAATCATTGATATTTGTTGGTTAATGTGAAGACATGAAGGCGTATAGGTTATTTGATCCTATTACTAATGATATATTGTTTTGTAGGGTTGTCATTTTTTATGAACATTTCAAACACTCACCTAACCCTACTCTCTCTATATATTTTCATGATAGCGTAGATCATGCTGACAATTTTTCTTTTTAAGAACAAGAGTATGAAGAAAATCAAACAATTTCATATGAGGGGGCTCAACTAGTCAAAAATAAGCCAACAACAGTTGAGAAACCTACACATGAACAACTTGATCAGGAAAAAAAATTGAGGAGAAGATTTCAAGAGTGAAAGATACTTGATTCATATGGTTATGAGCCAACAAATTTCAACTATTTTTCTGCTACTCCTTGCAACATTCAACCACATACGAGAAGTATCTCTCTTTTATTCATGCTATTCCAGATGATCCCCAACAATTCTCTGATGTTATTGGGAAAACTGAATGGGAAGCTACCATGACATAGGAGTATTCTTCCTTGATGAATAATCACATGTGGGATCTCGTTCCTTTTCCTAATGGATAAAAACTAGTTCATTGCAAATGGGTCTATAGAACCAAATATGATATAGATGGTTTTGTTGACAAACATAAGGCACAACTAGAAACCAAGTGGTTTTCATAGGTTGAATGGATTGATTATTCTTATATTTTTCTCATGTTTCCAAGATGAATTCCATATGTCTTATGGTTTCTCTTGTTGCATCTCAAGGCTAGTCATCTTAACAAATGGATATGAAGAGTGTATTTTTGCATCGAGATTTATAAGAGGAAATCTACATGTAGCATCCTCTTGGTTTTGTGCAAGACTCTTCTCTTGTATGCAGGCTTCCATGTTCATTATATGGTCTCAAACAAGATCCCCGATATTGTTATGAGAAGATGGACAATTTTCTGATCGCTTCAAGGTTCGGGAATTGTCATTACAATCCTATTGTTTACAATAGAAGATAGGGCACTGATCTCTTGATTCTTGTTTTGTATGTGGATGACTTAATTATCACAGGGATTTCTTCATCCATGATTCAAAATGTTCAACAAGCATTGATGGAACTATTTGATATGATAGATCTTGGTCTTTTACACTATTTTCTTAGTCTTTAGGTTCTTCAATCTTCATAAGGAATCTTTATTTCTCAGTAGAATTATTCCCTTGACTTACTTCAGTGGTTTAGCATGGTTTATTGTAAGTTGACACCTACTCCATTCTAGTTAGGTGTCACTCTTTCTACTAGCTTCTCTTCACCACAAGTCAATCTGTCATTGTATCTACAGCTGGTTTGAAGTCTACTATATTTGATTCATACACATCCTAACATCTCCTTTTTAGTTGGGATTGTATCTATGTTCTTTCAGGATCCTCATGAGAGTTACTCGAAGGAATCTATGCACATTATCAAGTATATTCGGGGCTCTACCAAGTTTGGCATTAAGTACACCTCGGGTGCTTCTCAACTTGAGGGTTTCACTAATATTCTAATTGGGTTGGTTACGTTGATGATTGGAATTCCACTTCACTCTTTGTTTATCACCTTGGTTATACTCCTATTGTTTGATCATGTAAAAAGAAATCAACAATTGCATTATCATCTACAAAGGCTAAGTATCGTGTTGTTGTTCTTGTTAGTCAAGAAGCCCTTTGGATTCCATAACTATTGACAGAGTTTGGCATTTCATAGGATCATCCCACTACTGTTTGGTGTGATAATCAAAGAGTCATTCACATCTCTCGAAACCCTTTTGAGCTTCAAAGAACAAAGCACATTGAGATTCACATGCACTTCATTCGACATCAGTACTTGTCTATTAAAGAGAAGGTTATTGACATCTTCACTAAACCTTTGGCATGCCCCCATTTTCTTTAGTTATGATCTATGCTTGGGGTGAAGGAAATTTTCCTTGGGGGGTCATCTTGAGTCTTCCTACCTTCACATTTTATTTATGATGTATTCTCTCTTTTGGGGAGGAGTTTTTGGGTTTTCTCCTTTTCTTTGTTTATGAGAGTTTGTACATGGGTACCTCATAAGGCCTTGTTTTTAGGACCCATCTTTGTTCTTCTTTGTTCCTCCCTATGTTTCACTTATGAGGGGGTGTTAGTGTGTTTTTTTAAATTGTATCTATTTCTAAACACATAACATCTTGTGTGAGTTAATCTCACGTGGATTCTTTCAACTGTCCAACTAATCTTAATTGTTTATTGGACCTCACCAATACTATAAATTGAGGAATCTCTCATGTACTTTAATTAGATAAAGATCAATAGATCATCTCTTCTCGTGTAGGAGGTTTCTCCTTTGCACTCCTTGGCATACTAGTGTTCTTTCTCTCACACCATTTCAAGTTCTTGCATATCACTATGATACTTTCCAATCTATGAATATATATAAGGACATATAAATTGCATAATTCATAGAAGAGAACGCCGTGTGAAAGCATATTTGAAATCCCGAACGAAGAAATTTTAAGATATGCCCACGTTCTTAATGCTTACATAGCACATAATGACATTATAAGTCATTTCATAAAATTATTTTTGTGCTTTGACGACTAGTATATTCTTATTGAAAGCTCTAATACTACATGAAAGCTATGATACTGCATGAAAGGAAATAACAAATGCAAGAGAAATAAAATAATAAAGAAGAATACAGTAACGCATAAATTATCCACTAGAATATATGTGAGCAGGGTGAGCCTGCTCACATATATAGTGGGAAAAATCAACTAATAGATTTATTAGTTTCTTGATGTAACTGAGATAGATTTATTAGTTTCTTAGCCAAACCCAATCATTTCGCCAAATCTCTTAGCCTTGGCTAAGTGAGTTTTCACCGCTCAATTCTTGGCACATTACAATGAAGTATCACTGGCCTTTTAAAGGATTTCATTACATGCAATTTACTGGCTTGGCGTATTACAATGAAGTATCACTGGCCTTTTAAAGGATCTCATTACATGCAATCCACTAGCTCTAAAACCACAGGTCATCAATACCATGTGCTCATAAATACCATGTGCCCGAAACCATCAGTGTTTACCTAACAACTTTGAATTTTTCATCAAGTAAAGTTTAACCTAACATTGTCCCTTTGAACTTGACTTGGGCTTTTCGAGGTCCAAATCAGTCCAAACTGGCCAAGTGAGTTTGCACCACTCACCTCTAGGCCCTACCCGCCCTCAAAGTTTATAACTACGATATCTAAGAATGCTACATGCCCCACCTTATAACCTAGGTCTACATCTAGACTTTCTCATTAAGTTACCATGGTAAGCATGCTTGAACAAGTCTTAGAGTATTATGCCAATTTATATGCAATAAATATTTTCAACTCAATAATAATTCCTTTTTTATTGTTTATATCCTCGAGTTATGCTTCCATCCTCTCCCCTTGACATTGCTCCTCCCTTACCCATAGTGAAAATAAAATCCAAATCCCAATTGTGCACTAGGTCATTCCAGACACACTCTTCTTGCTTCTCTTAATGCTGCCCAAGCAAACTCTTCTTGCTTCTCTTAATGTTTCCCAAGCATATGTGAATATAAAATCCAAACCCCAACTATGCACCAAGTTATTCTATATCATCATATAGACACACTTCCATGCCTCGTCTAAAAAGTACAAATGCTATCATCTCCAAGACTTGTTTCATCATGCAAGCTAATGATCTAGGGATTTTCCTTTACCACCGCCATCACAAGTGTCATTTCATCCTCCACTACCTTTAAACTTCACCAATTTCTCATCCACTCACATAATAGCTAGTCCATCCATGCACTACTCCTAGTGGGATTTCTTTGTTGAAACCTTCTTCTATTGAAACCCTAGCTCTATACTCTAGCAGCTTTGTCACGACACTTTATCTTTCTTCATCATCGAACCAGTGGCACTCCATATTTTTTCATCATTGAGTATCACTAGCCTTTTAAAATCTTTCATTACATATAATGCTCTAAAACCACCGATTACTAATACCATGTGCTGGAAACCACCACTTAGTCTAAGATAATGTTTAAAAATTTATGTGGGTAAGCTTTCAAAGTTGTCTCATGGATTTGAAAAGCAAGGTATATACCATCAACTTTTTGGAAAGGTTCTTCTGTATGGGTTTCAGTTTTTGTTTTCTCTACCATAGTTTTACACCACCCCCCAAGGCATCCCTGTGACTGACTGAAAACAAGTTAAAAACTTAGTTGCGCATTATCACTTCATAAAGGGTTGCAGGAGCTCGAAGACTTGATAGCCATGGGGCTGTAAACCTCTAAGCCATTTGCGCCATTGAAATGTGAGAATTAGTGGTTACAAGCAGGGTAGGAATTTGGAAACAGATTTACTTAAATAAGATAATAGTGAAAGATGGGGCGTTGCAGAAGTGGCTTTATCGTTAGAACTTCATATTGACCTCTAAAAGCATTGCAGAAATGGCTTTAACATTACTTCATATTGACTTCTAAAATTTTGAACGTTTCAGAAATGGCTTTAACATTACTTCATATTGACTTTTAAAATTTTGAACGTTTTATTGAGTTAAATTTTCACTTTATCATATTAAGATATACAGCACGACCCCTGACCTCCAAAAGCATTGCAAAAATAGCTTTAACGTTTCTTCATATTAACTTCTAAAATTTTGAGCACTTTATTGAGTTCAATTTTCACTTCAATTCATGGAAGAAAATTTTATTGTGTTCAATTTTCACTTTATCGAAGATATACAGCATGCCCCCCTGACTGTAACCCGTTTTATCGATTCCAATTTTCACTTTCTCCGGTTAAGATAGTCCGATTCGAATAATCTGAGTGCCTGTGTCAAAATCGACTATTGACTTTGCTACTGAACGCTGAGATAACCCAAATGTACAATTGGGTTAATGATGACCACAAACTAGAATAGACTACTTTGAAACGAGAGCAATGTTACATTCTCAGGCTATCACGCTGCATATCAACTTGGAAATCATTGATTTCAATCATACTCATATATTAATATCGAATTTACCCAATATACATCGTAAAATCATTCAACGTTATTTACATTATTCTGTTGGAATAAGGAGGCATTGAGATATAATGCGAAGAAATCATACTTAAAATACGGATATATATATATATATAGTGGTGAATATGCGATTATTTGATAGATAGAACAGGTTAATTACTGATCACATGGAGAGACAGAGGAAGCTTAGAACGAACATGATCAAGGAAGTGGCCATGACCACAACCTGTGCCGGTAGACATTGGTTGTCAGACCCACTGAATGCAAGGCTGTTGACGAATGGCTGTCCCAACGTAGTCAGCTGGTTGAGGCCCGGCTGTACGTTCACCAGGGGCTGGCTTAAGCCTGGTTGGACATTTAGTGGAGAGAAGGGCTGATTGACGAAGCCGGGTTGGTTAATCAATGGCTGGTTCACTAATGGAAGTTGCTGGCCGATTTGGGAGTTTGCAGGCAGCTGATTGCCTAAAGGCTGGCCGTTCAAAGGCGTGTAAGGCTGGGCGTCCAGTGGCTGATTGCTTAATGGAGTACTGGAGCCATCTTCACAGCAACCCATGTTCGGAATGTTCATGAAAACTGACACCCCAATCAAAACATTGATTACTGCAATTTGCACAGACTTCTCCATGGTAGATTCAGAAACAATTACCCAACGAAACCTGGAGGCAAAGAGAATATATTGTTTCTGTAAATCAGCTGAAGCTCTTGAATAAAATATGGTGATTTGTCCTCCTTGGTGAACGCAGGAGAGCATATATATAGAAACATAGGTTTAAACACTGCTATGTTAGGAAGAGTTTTGGGTAGAGTTGATAGTGGTGCAGGTCGTGGGAGATTTGGTTAATGTGTTGCAGTGATAGACCTTGTATTCTTCCATTTTAAAATAACAATGGAGTCGGCAATGGTGGGACCATGGGTAGTGGGCAATATTACTTTATTTAATCATATGGAAAATGCTGGATATTGATTATAATATGTTATAGTAAAAAAACTAGAAATGGTAGAGTTGGGGTATAATATAATGTAACCTCAGTCTTGGCCAGCTGTACTTTATTTTCTTGATTTTCTTGAGCTTATTTAGCTCAGCTATTTTTCTTTTGCACATCACTTATTCATTAACTCTTTTCATTGTACTTTCTCCTTACATTCTCAATATACTGAATACTATTTCTGCTCTATTCTTTCTCTCTGCATTTCTTGCTTCACAATTTATCATGGTATCAGAGCTTCAGCAGTAAGCCTCTTCACACAGACTGGAGAGCAACCCGATCCTCAAACAACGCAGAGCTTACACTGTCAACGAGAACACAGGACGTGAGCCACTTCACAAAGACTGGAGAGAAAGCCATTGTTCGCATTTCGCTCAAAAGATAGTCGCAGGAAACTCCCACGAGGAAGCAGAGTGCTATACGCTCGAAAGATCGAGGAAGCAGAGACTGTAGAAGGAGAAAGTTTAAAGATTCGTGAACAATTTCAGATTCGTCAAAGATTCACAAAGAAGCGCTGCAAGAGGCAGGAACATTTGAAGAATTCAAAGAAATTCGTTCAAATTAGTGAAAGATTGTTGAAGAAGGCAAAATCGTTTAAAGAATTTCGGGAATTCTCTCAAATCCGTCAAAGATTGTTGCAGAGAACAAAATGATTCAAAGAATTCGTGTAATTCTTTCAAATCTGTGAAAGATTCATGAATTTTCTTCCGCAGGAGAGAATCTTTGCAAGAATAGCAAAGAACTCACGAAATCATCCAAGAACGAGCAAACGCAGCCGTAAGATCCGTCCTGCGCTCAGATATGAGGCGAAAATTCAGTTCAGAAGGGACGAAGAGAGCACAAAAAAGGCGAAAGAATCATAGATGTTAGATCTTGTGCAGAGGACCAATAGCCATTGGATCCGTGAGAAAGTGCATGAGGTTTAGTCCTCTGAAGCGCACAGGAGAAAAGTCGACTTGCGAAGTCACGAAATCCCGAAATCATCTGGATCATCCATTAAGGAGGACATGTGGCGAGATCTCGACATTTCGCTGACTCGCATGGTGTAAAGGTCAGAAGACTGTCATGAGAATTCGCGAATAGCGAAATCTCGATTCATTCTAGACCGTTGGATCGAGAAAGATCGTGAGTCGTCGATCTGACTCTATAGCAAAATCGAGAATCGGGAGTTGGACGAGCAAAGGAGACTGCACTCCAAACCCTGATATGCGAAATTCTAAAATGATCACAACCATCCATTCGTTAGGACACGTGGAAATAGATCCAAGTTCCATCAAAATTTCAGCATTTCGGAGTTCGAGATATCGGAGGTCTTGTGAAGGTTGGGATACTCCATGGGGAAAGTCCCGAAATCCCAAAAAGATCACAGCCATCCATTCATTGGGACACGTGGCAGAGATCAAGAAAACCGTCGGTATTTCGACTACCGGGGTTTCAAGTTGACAGAGAATTTGTGTTACCGGGGGCCGCAAGTCGCGAAATCGTGAAACGTAGGAGGACTGTCCATCTTGAGGAGACGCATGGCAACAATCCAGGATTTCGGTAGATTTTCTGAAAGGAGAAGGACTCTTTTCCATTTCGACATTCTGCGTATCGGTATTTCGGGGGTCAAGAGGACAGGAAATCGGGCGCTTGAGTCGCGAAACCCTGAAACAAGACTATGGTCATATGGGAAGCGATCACATGGACCAGAGGTATAGCCTTGGGGCTAATTGATGTTAAAGCCATTTCGGAAAATCGACATTTCGGAGATCGAAAGGACGAGGGTCAAGGACTCCTTGACATCGGGAAACAGGAAGTTCCAAATCGCGAAAATCCGGTAGCGCCTCAACATTTAGGCACGTGGTCACATTGAACGGAGACTAAGGGCTAATTCAAGGTCGTTAAACTCTCTTCGACGCTTTAGAAACAGAAAGTTGGAGAGACATGAGTTCGAAGGACTCGCATACAGCAGTCCCGAAGTCCCGAAGGATGAAATTTCAAAGTCACTGCAAATTACACGCAGGAGACAGGTAAATACAAATTTTTTCCCAACCTTTTTTTTCGGTTTTGCTAAATTCTTTAAATATGGCGACGTCTAGCGATTTAGGACTGACTCAGGGTCCGATTCTTCCTAGAAAGAACTATGAGTTTTGGTCTCTTCTAATGAAATCCTTCTTGCAAGCACAAGAGTGTTGGGATCCAGTGGATCTTGGATATGTGGAACCAGATCCAGCAGACCTTGTTGCCATGACAAACCAGTAGAGAATTGCTTAGGCAACTCAGAGGAACAGAGAAAATAAAGCTAAATTCTGGATTCAAAATTCTGTGGATGATTCGATTTTCTAAAAAATCATAGGCGCTGGTACTTCAAAACAAGCCTGGGACATCCTTAAATCAGCCTACCAAGGAAATGACAGGGTCAAAACAGTCAAACTACAGACCTTGAGGACACAATTCGAGACTTTAAGAATGACAGAGTCTAGAAATGTGGATCAGTTTATGACCAGAGTCATGGGAATCGTGAACCAAATTAGATTGACTGGTGAAGCCATCACTGATCAACGCATTGTTGAGAAAGTCCTTAGAAGTTTACCAAAGAAATTCGAAATGGTTGTGACAGCAATCCTTGAATCCAAGGATCTGTCACGTTTTTCAACATATGAACTGATTGGTTCCCTGGTGACACATGAGACTAGACTACATCTCAGAGATGAGTCAATCGCCAATGCCTTCAAAACTCAATTCTCCTTCAACAGAGGGAGAGGCAGAGGAAGAGGAAAAGGTCACCAAGGACGAGGGAGTAGTACAAGTGACCAACACTTGAATGGAGGTAACAGACAACCGAGCCATCATCAAAATTTTCAAGGTCATAGACAACATCACCAGAATCAAAATTTTCATCCTCAAAGAGGCAGAGGGAGAAGATCAAATGAAAAATCAAGCATACAATGTTATTACTACAAAAAATATGGGCACTACGAATCTAAATTCAGGAAGAAGCAGACACATCATCTCTCATGCAAAGCACATGTGTCAAATCATATGGGAGAAACCTCAAAAGGTATGTTTCTCTCATGTCACAAGTTTGAAGAACAACCTAAAGATCTTTGGTTGTTGGACAGTGGATGCAAAAATCACATGACAACTAACAAAGATTTACTTTCATGCATTGATTCTTTAATTTCATCTGATATTACACTTGGAAACGATTCCTTAGTCAAAGTTCAAGGCAAAGGAACTGTACCTATTCTTACTAAACAAAATGAAAAGAAAGACATAAACAATGTCTATCATGTTCCATATCTGAAACATAATATGCTAAGTGTAGGAAAGCTCATTGAACATGGCTATAAGGTACTCTTTGAGGGATCATCTTGCAAGATATATGACAAAACCCCAAGAAGAAAATTGATTTCTGAAATCCACATGACTCAGAATAGGATGTTTCCCCTTACACTCAGAACTGCAAATATGATTCAACCATATGCACAAAGTGCATCCACCCTGAATGAAACAATGGTTTGGCATACGAGATTTAGACATCTACCCTTTAAGATTCTAAGTCTTCTTCAGAAGCACTCCATGGTCAAAGCTCTTCCCATCTTCAAAGAACAAAATTCCCCATGTGAGTCTTGCACACTTGGAAAACATAAGAGAACTAGTTTTCCATAGTCATCCAATCAAGCCAAACAACATCTCGAACTAGTTCACACTGGCCTATGTGGACCAATGCAAACAGAGTCAATAGGTGGTAGCTTTTACTTTCTAACGTTTATTGATGATTTTAGCAGGAAGATCTGGATCTATTTTCTCAGACACAAGTCTGAAACTTTTGCAAAATTCAAGGAATTCAAACCAGAAGCTGAAAAACAGAGTGGAAAATATATAAAAGCACTCAGGTCCGATGGAGGAGGAGAATACAACTCCAATGAATTTGCAAATTTCTGCAAATCACAAGGCATTATCATGCAAACAACAACCAAGTATACTCCACAACAGAATGGAGTGACTGAAAGGAAAAATCAGACAATAATGAATATGGAAAGAACACTTCTCAAAGAGAAAAGTTTGTCAAATATTTTTTGGGTTGAAGCAGTAGCATGCTCAGTTTATCTCTTGAATAAATCTCCAACCACAAGTCTAAATATGAAAGTCCCTCAATAAGCATGGAGTGGGACAAAGCTAAATGTTGCACATCTAAGGACATTCAGATGCATAGAAAACACTCACATACCTTCCGAATTAAGGAAGAAACTTGACGATAGAAGTGATAAATGTATCTTTACTGGATATAGTGAAACATCTAA